>CAJQZJ010004753.1:757947-849085 GCA_907164525.1 Lophiomys imhausi
CCCTTCCCCCCTCCTCCCCCTCACCCCCCCCCATCCTCTTCCCTTTTTTTTTTTTTTTTTAGTTTAAGGTATATCTTTTTACCCCCAACAGCTCTCCCTTTCAGTCCAACAAATGGTTCTTTCTCTTATAACTATAAATACAATACAAAATTGTTAAGAGACCAGGACATTCATAGACTTTAGATAATTTCACATGACTGACTGTTACTCCAAAGCAAAGCCTGCTCATGCTCCTGACCCCGGACACACCACTGCTGCTCTCCCAAGCCATCATGCCTAAGCCTACCCACAATCATATCTGCTTCCAGTAAGCTTTGCTTTTCTATTTACCCAATCTCTGACAGTTCCTATCTTAGTCAAGACATGGAGTGTGCAGCCCAAGAGTGTTCTGCTTAGTCTAGTGTCCGCTTTAGGCAAAAAAAATTCTACTCAGTCTACAGCAACAGTTAGCACTTCAGTCTTTTTTTTTTTTTTTTTTGAGGAAACTTGGGAGATGTTATCCACTATTGGAATTGGTGTGTGATCTGAGTTTACTGGTACAGCTAGCCAAATTGCTGTTATTGAGGGAGAGCTGGTCTAAGAAAGAGTAAAACGGGTGGGGGAAAGCAAGAAGAGGTGAAATATTCATGATGGTATCATTTACCCATGAGGTCTCACTGGTCCAGGAACTACAGTGGATTACATACACCTTTGGTACAGAGAAGATGCCTCATTGATCAACAGCACAGGCTGCCTTTTCAAAAAAACCTGGGTTCAAACCCAATTCCCACATGGTGGCTCACAATGTTGGTAACTACAGTCCAAGGGGTCCTGACACCTTCTTTTGTCCTGTACATGCAATGATTGCATGTAGTGTATAGACATACACCCATATAGGCGAAACACTCATACACATAAAATATAAATAAAAAACTAAAACATTTGTTTGGTTGTGAATGCCAATCATACTTTGGTTTCTTGCTGTCACCTCTACTGTGCTTATCCAGTAGCACTCTCTGGTTGTAAAGATGCTGAGCTGTGGACACACACTAGTAGGACAATATATTGTGAAGGGTTTTTTTTGGGGGGGAAAGTTCTTTTGTAAAGTGTAAGAGACAGAAATCAAGGTTCATTCTGTCACATGTGGCTGTCCAGTTTTCCTGGCAGAACTTTTTGAAAGGCTGTCTTTTCTCTTATATATATTTCTGGTATCTCTATCAAAAATCAGATCTCCGTAGCTGCTCATATCTGGGCCCTTTATTTCATTCAATGAATTCGCATGCCTGTTTTTGTGCCGTAGCATACTGTTTGTGGTATTATGGTTCTGGAATATAACTTGAAATCAAGTATGGTGATATATCTGGCATTGTTTTTCTTGCTTAGGATTGCTGTGGCTCTCTGGGGTCTTTTGAGTTTTATATTAATTTTAAAGCTGCTATTTTTTATGAAGAATGTCATTAGAAACTTAATAGCGAGTGCATTGGACCTATAGAATTTGGGAACATAGTCTTTCCAGGTATTCTTCCAATTGTGAGCATGAGAGGGCTTTCTATTTTCCAGTATCTTCTTCAGTTTCTTAATTTGTCAGTGAAGAAATCCTTCACTTCATTGGATAGATTTTTCCAAGGTATTTTATTTACCTGATTTTGAGGCAATTGTGAATTGGATGTTTTTTATGTTTTCTTTCTCAATGCATTTATCATCTGTATATAAAAATGTGACTGGTTTTTGTGTCACTCTTATATACTGTCACTTTCCTTAAAGTATTTATCAGCTCTAAGAGTTTTCTGGTGTAATCTTTGGGAACTGTTTATACAGAATCATTGCATCTGCAAATAAGGACACTTTTACTCCTTTGTCTTTGTTTGTATCACCTTTACCTCTATTTAGAGTCTCAATGCTCTATCAAAAACACCAGACACTATATCGATTAACAGTGGAGATTGTAGATTCCCTGTCTTCTTCCTAATTTTAGTGGGATTGTGTAGTTTTCCCCATTTAGTGTGGTGTTTTCTATAGGTTGTCAGACATAATCCTGATCATGCTGAGGTGTGTCTCTTCCATCCTCTTCAAGGTTTCCATCAAGAAGGGATACAGATTCTGTCACAGGCCATTTCTTCTTCTGTTGAGACGATCATTCAATTTCTGTCCTTGACTTCACTTATATGATGTGTTAGATCTATAGACTTGCATATATTGAAACATACCTGCTTCTCTGGAAGGAAGCCAATTGCATCATGATAAGTGATCATTTTGGTATGTTCATGAGTTTGATTTGTAATCATTTCATAGAGAATTTCTACATGTAGATTCATCAGCGAGATGGGTCTATGATTTTCTGTTGTATCATCATTAAGATATGAGTTTTGTGAAAAATACTTTGTAGCAACCTTTCCTATTTTACAGAATAATTTGTTAGTTCCTGTTGAAATTCTGGTTGAATTGAACAGATATTCCATCTGGGCCTATTTTTTATTTGGGAGAGTTTTTGTTACTACAGTCTTCATACGTGTTATAGATCTGTTCAAATTGTTTACCTCATCTTGGATTTGATTTTGGCATTTAGAATCTGTCCGTTTCATCTAGATTTTCCTATTCAGTGCAATTATTTATTAAGACATGTCCTAAGGCTTTACCGAATTTCATTGGTGTCACTGAAATGGCTCCCTTTACTATTTCATTAATGTGGATCCTCTTTTCTTTCTTCTCTTTTTTTTTCTTTTTGTGTCTTTGGCTAAGGGTTTGTTGATCTTGTTTATCTCTTCAAAGAACCAATTATTTATTTAACTTATTCCTGTGTGAAAATGTCCTATGTAACAAAATGCCACATGCAATTAATATGCACAATTAAAACTAGAGATAAAAGTAGTTTATCTTAAAACACACAGGTAAAACTTGCAACTAAAGTGGAAAAAGAAATCCTCAAAGTGCATAAATGAGTAAAGTGAGTGAGAACTTCAAAGGCTAAACATCATTTCCCTTTCCAATCTACTTAATAATCTAGTTAATAATTTGGTAAGTCCCCCTTTGAACTCTGCTTCCTCAACTTTCAAGTTGATACAATTAATCATCTCTTCTCCCCATCACTTCCGATACTCGTTCTGCCTTTTATTCAGTTTTCCTCTTGCTTAAACATTATCACCTCCGGGTATTGTCCTTGGGCTCCATTCTATTCTAATTCCAGGTGGCTCTCATCAATGCTTCCACTGTTCTCATATATTTTCTAGTGCTATAGTTCTCATTTTTACTTAAAATCCAGTATTTTCCCTTAGGACTCATGACTAGTCTCATCTGGATATCTTCAAATTCACATGCAGTCACAGACACATGCTTTCTCTACAGTTAATTCTGCCTCCCTCATTATGGGACCAACTATCTAAGCCACTTTGTAACATCCCGGTCTTCTCTTATAACTCACTTTTTCACACTATGCAGATGAAAGGAACTTCTTAA
The DNA here is from genome assembly GCA_907164525.1 of Lophiomys imhausi. Taxonomy (NCBI): domain Eukaryota; kingdom Metazoa; phylum Chordata; class Mammalia; order Rodentia; family Muridae; genus Lophiomys; species Lophiomys imhausi. The sequence goes on from CAJQZJ010004753.1 coordinate 761,380, forward strand.
TTTATCTCATAAATCTTTGTCAAAACATGCTTTCATCCTTGTCTTCCCAGATACTTTCGTTTAAGAATTCTAATAAGAATATTATGGTTTAGACAAGCAATTCACAAACACTAGTTTTAAATGAGTTTTAAAAAGACCATATAAACACATCTAGAAAACTTATGAAATGAAATCCTCAGGGGTAATTCCTCAACAGATTTTGATGAATTTTGTTTGAGAATTCTATCTTAAGAAATTCTGTTTGGTTTCTTGCACTAGCCTTAACTGCTGTGAATCTGACCAATTTGACACTTTCATTTGTTCTCTGTCCTACTTTGCAAAGGTTTATCCTCCCTCCATGATACCCTACAGCTTTTTCATATGGCATCTCATGCTTCCAAACTCAAGCCTCTCAATATCTTAAAGAAGGTGTCCAAAGAAAATGCCTCTGGAAAGCAGGTGGCTTTTCTTCTAATTCTAATTTACTTCACCCTCACAATAACATTTAGTTTTTTATTATGAGCCTTATATGACACATCTAACTGCAGGGCTTACTGCTAAATTTCTTACTTAGTGCATGTAAAAACTCCACAAAGTAAATGGATTATTAGTATAATTTTACAGCTCAGGAAGTCAGAGGCTGAAAGAATTTAGTTTCCCATGGTTGCAGTGCTATTTGGCTCCAGATTGGAATTCCCAATTAAGCCATAATATGGATGTGTTTGATCCTGTCTGAAATATAAGTTTCCTGGAACTCAACAGGGTAACTAACCACCAAGTCTTTTATATCGTAGGTACTCAGTGTAAGCAAATGACTCTCAGATGCATGAATTTTAAAAGCAACCACAATGTTTGATTGATTCTATTCATCTCCAAAATCTTATATTTATCTTTAGGGAGTTACTCCCTTCTTTAAAAGAATCTGTCTTTAAAATGGCTGCTGTGAGAGCCTTTCAAACTCATTTTTTTATGTGTTTCACTTTTATGTCTGTGTTAACCATGTCCTATTACTGAGTTAGACTTCCAACTCTACACTGTATATTTTTATCTGAAACTGTTTTGAGATAACTGTAGTTTCGTGTGCAGTTACAGGAGATAACAGAGAAGAATTTCTGCATGCTCCTATTTTCTCTGAAAGATGCAGTTTTCAGGCAGTGTGCTGGGAGTGCTCCCCAGGAAAATCACCTTGACCATGAGGAACATTTCAGCACTCTCACATGACCACATCTGACACCTTCCCCTGATCCATGATCTCCCAGGCCAGAACAGGGCCATACAAATGGAATCTTCCAATACCAACCTGCTGCATCACTTTTCAGATTCGCACATGGTTTAAAGAAGGCGTTAGTAACTTGCTTCATCAGTTGCTTGCAGCTATTTCTTCCCATTTTGTGCCTTGTTTTTCCATTGACTTCACATGGGCTTTAAAATGGGAAAATACATAAATTTGGGATATGATCCAGTTGATTAACTTCTTTTTATGGAATATGAGTTTTGTGTGAAGTCTAAAAACTGTCTGGGCAAAAATCTTGCAAAATTTCTTTTATGATTCTTTTTCTGGAAGTTTTAGCTTTTAATCTAAATGCACTATCCATTCCACATAATTTTTTGTGTCAGATCCAATGTCTAGAAGTTCATTTCTGTACCTTTATTTAATTGTCCCATCATCTCCTGGGGAGGAAAAGCCTATTCCCCCTTCTTATAGTCGCCTTGTGATTTTATTAAAAGTATAAATACTCAATTGTCTTCAAATAAGCTTAATAACAACAAATTACAAGACCCAGCCCTTTTCAATGTGAGGCGAATTTGGGGGAACTAGATAAGAATGATGAGGACAAAATGTTGTGAATGTATTAAATATTGTGAATGTATTAAATGCTGTGTGTGTATTAAATGCCACAAAATTTTATGTTTTAAAATGTTCATGGTGTGAATCTCATTTCAATAAAAGAATGAAGAAAGCTGTATCCTAGCGAAGCTTCCAGTTAATATTTTATACAATTCAGATATGTATTTCAAAGACTGTATCAAGCCTTGACTTCACCCAGGCTACTCTTTCCTCATGCTTTGCCTCAAGGTTCTAGATCCCTTGTTGCTAAAGCCATGTAACATACCCTCATCTATCTAACCTTGGGCAAACATTTTCAACAGTGAGCCAAGACATGGGTAGCAGCTGCTCTCAGCAGCCCTGATGCTCTCTGATGATCCATCCCCTAGCCTTTATTCATTCTGGGCCCATTATTTATACCCTGTCTGCACTGCTCAGAATTAAAGTGCTCTCAATAGAACACTCTAGTATATCATGTGGTGATCACTGCCTTTACTTGAAGCCCACAGCTCCCAAATGACATATTTCATCACTTTTTTTTTTTTTTTTGGCAAGGAATTCTCAGACTTCTACTAAAAGAGAACAGTATGGTGAGTCGGGGTTGAGACTGAAGTGCATGACTTGCAATGTTTGCACTGTCTCGAACTGAGACTTCCTTCAGTGAACTTCATTTCTATTAAGGTTGAAGGGGACCTTCTTTAAATCTGGAGATTGCTGTTGCAAAGAAATCTTGATGACCTCAGATGAGATATATAAATGTCTTTCTGATTTTTATACTTTCATAGCATCTGGCTTTAAGAAATCAATGAGATGTTTATGTCACCACATTCAACTCATCTTTAAATGGCTAGCCAATGGAAGGTAAGAGAACCTCACACTGAGCAAATGTCTTTTTTTATTAATTAATTAAAAAACTTGGTTCCAAGTTTTGTTATTTTCAGACAGCATTCTGTCTACAGTTGAAGCAAGGGATTATTCTTGCTTGCCCAGTGACAAGCTTGACACTAATGCAACCATCTCCAAGAGTTACAATGAACAGGGTAGTGATGGTGCACACCTTTAATCCCAACACTTGAGAGGCATACACAATTAATCCCAGAACATTGGAGACAGAAACAAGCAGATCTCTGAGTTCAAGGCCAGCCTAACACAGAGGAAGCTCCAAATAGAGAAAAACTTAGATCCAGGGGGAGTGATATACACCTTTAATCCCTACAATTGGGGTCACGCCCCTTAGATCCCAATACTTGGAAGGCAGAGCCAGGCACATAGATTTGCAATGATTTAAGTTTAAATGCTACTCCTAAAAGGCATGCTGAAATTCAAAGTGAATTGTCCTTTGTGATCTCAAAATATATACACTTAAAGTATATATTTAGTTCCAAAATATCAAAAGAATTTTTTTAAAATCTCAATTGAAAGAAAATACCTTTTTATATTGTCAGAAAACCCAATTTGCTCTAGGAAAGATATTACCTGCCAAAAAAAAAAAAAATGTAGTGCCCAGAATTAGGATTAGGGCAGGGCTCTGTTCTTATCTTTCCAGGAGATTAAAAGTACCAATCTAAAAAGAGTCCAGGGACAACTGAACAACTGAAACCTCTGAAGAAAAGGGACCAGACACCAAAGAAGACAAGTAGTCCAGATGATCCAGCATTGTAGATTTCCTCTCTAGCTGTTTCTTCAAAAAACTAAAACCAGAACAACACATAATGGCTAACTAAGATGGTTCAGCCTCACAGACTGTTCCAGCCAGGACTTCAGTAAAACCCTGAAGTTCAGCCTCTGACTAAAAACTTCTTAGGACACTTAAATAGCTGAGCACAAAAGGACTAAACATCAAATGTTACCATTAACTTGCTTAACCATTTTTCCATTTTATTTGGGCCCCAAATAGGTTTTCTACATCCCAAATCAGCAGGAAGTAATTTTAAGAGAGGGATGTCCCATTCCCAGAAAGTGGAGTGAGTGATTTCCTCTCCCTTTGGTCATTTGATGGGTTATAGATGATGTTATTTAGGGGGATTGGTTACAAGTTGTTAAATGGTCCTGTTAAATAAGTTTTGGAGGTTAGATCCAGGGATTTATCTCTTTTTTCTTTTCTCTATACTTCTTTCTCTCCTAGTGTGGGGGGGGATTTGGAAAAAAATGGAATATAGACATAATATAGGGATGAAAAAGAAAAAGGGACAGACTATTGAATATGCTCTTATATCTTTGTATATTGATACAAAATTAAGATTACGTTTGGTTACATCAGTATTGATCTTTGTATATTGATACAAAATTAAGGTTAACTCTTTCTAAGGTAATGTACCTATGTAACGCTTAAAAATGCAATGTGTAGTGTTGGCCTTTTGATAACAACTGTCACAAACTGTTTAGGGTAATCAAGAAATGCAAACGAATAGTCATTCAAACATGTCATTTTATTAGGTACTAGGGTAGTCTATCACAGTTATTTTATAAGTTAATCAGAAATCAGGTTGCTAAGACACATGCAACATTTGCTTATCCAAATATACGGAGATAGATAGGTGGTCTTCAAACACCTCAAGAGATCTGTAGAATATGATATTCAAAGATGTTTTCTTAACTTTTTAAGATTTTTTAATATTGAGACATGTCAGCTCCTGAGAGCAAATGTCTTTTTAATGGTACTTACAAAAGAAAAAATGGTATTCTCCCTTGAAGGTGTTTTAAGTTATGATATCCTAGTCATGGGAATCAAACATGGCATAGTGAGTCTGGAAATCTTGGCAAATTGGATCCAAGTTTTTGCATATTAAATTATCTCAAATCATACATGTTATCATACTATGAGGCTGAAGTGACCCTAAAGGGAAAAAGACATTTTCATTGCTCCAAGGACAAGCTCTTCCTGGTCACACTTTGAATAAAGGTGAAAGGTGAGCAGGTGAGATCACAGCCCACTCTTAGCAAAGGCCTGATCACAACAAAATATGGCAAGGGGAATAAGTGTCACAACCAACCAAGTGCTTGGTGAGGGACCTTATGCTGACATATGGTCACAGACTCAATTTGAAAATGTTGTGATAGAACAATGTCGTGTTACAGCTCTGAGAGCTTGGGATATGGTTATATGGTTGCTGAGGCTGGGAAAAGATTTACTTCATTTACTAAGATAATACAAGGGCCTCAGGAAACCTCAGACTTTTTAGGGAGATTGACATCAACTGTGGAGAGAGCTTTAGACAACCCTGATGCCAGACAGGATTTGATTAATGCCTTGCCATATGAAAATGGAAATGCTGAATGTCAAAGAGCAATTAGACCATTGAAAGCTCGAGGAGCTTCCAGTCGAAGTAGAAGAAGCCTCCAGCAGAACAAGAAGCCACCTTCAGAAGAAGAGGAAGAAGTCAAGAGCAGGAAGGAGGACACACCCCATGGGTTAGAAAGAATGTCATTCCATGTGTCCTGGAACATTGGCATAGAGTGGCAAATAGCACTCAAAAGGGATGTATGTGTATATGGGGTTATATTTGGGGAATGGAATTAAGAGCTAGCTTAGATGGGCTAAGATTGCACAATCCAGGCCAAGGCTTGTTAAAATCCATCAGGTGTCTGTTGTGGGCTTACTTATAATGGCGGATTAAGGATTACACCACCGACCAATTAACCATAACATAAATAGTAGCAAATAATTTAATTTTTTCTACACTCTGTGTGTGTGTGTGGGTTTGTCATGTGTGAAAATGGAGAAAGGAGAAAGGAAAGGAGAGACAGTATGCTAATAGGTCTCTTCTGGAACACAGATGTTTTAAATCTTGTTCCAAAACATATAACTTAGGCTTGTTGCTTTTGTTTTCTCACTCTTAAAACAATATTAAATGTGCTATGTTGATGTACCCTAGCCATGTCCAACCAATAAAAATCCAGTTATTGATTTCTTTCCTTAAACTATTTTGATCTTGACATTTCTGGATTAGCCAATGCAATCATCTTGTACACTCTCAAGTTCACCACTTGGAATTCATAATTGCCCATCAGTCACCAGCTATTCAGCTCACAGCACTCTGGCACTGTCTAGGAGTTTTAATATGGTAATCAGACCCACATATCCAGAGCCAACTTAAATCTCCATATTTATGTCTTTCTAATCATATCCACAAGCCTTTGTCCTGTCCAGTCTCAACCACTTACCATCCCCCAAACCTGCTAGGTGTCTCCATCAGAGAGCAGACAACCTGGTACTCTTAGGAGTCTGCTTCTGTTGCCATTCTCACTCAGCCTACAAGCTCACCACCTTTGCTTACCGCATCTCCTCTCTTCAAATCTCTTGGTATCAGTGTTTCTTCTCATAAGACAGAAAACTCTGTAAGGTCAATAGACATTTATGTGTGTCCATCTACTAATATCCATCTATGTCAAAAGTGAGTAAGTGATCTACAAGCAGTCCATAAACTGATGTTGATTGAATCTAAATTCATTGAACTCCCACAGTACAAGCTTCTCATTGCTTCACCATTGACTTTGCATTGCTGTGGACATCTTTTGTTAATACATAGCTCCTTGGCCTGTGTACTGAATAAATCAACAGATTTTGAGAATTATTGCATTTGTAACACCCTTAGCAACTACCATGACTACAGCTCATCCATATTAAGAATGGAAACCTTGAGAGATTGCCTTCAGTGACTGTAAAGAGACCTCACAAAACCTTTTTTCTAATAGATCTTCCCCACATTGTGAGCCATGTTGAACTTCTCTTTCCATCACCTCTCTGGCAGTTACCATAGTCGATCTGTGTCATACATAGACCATATTTCTCCTCTCCAGCTTGTGAACTTTTAAAGGGTGAACATTTTAAATTTGTTTTTCTGCCTCCCAAACATGCAAGAATGTAATAGGAATCAGTCCAATTTAAGCTCATACTATAATTTACTTTATTATTGTTGACATGTACCATACAACATTACTATTCCAATCTTTTATGTGGGACAAAATAAATGATATAAAATACATAATGAACTTTGACAAATTTAAACATACACAAAATATGGAATGATCAAAACTATGTTACATGGGTATTTTACAAAGGAAAAGAAAGGCTAGTAATACATTTAGATAAAATTTATCATTGAATTTTGGATGTTATATAACATTAAATATAAACATAGTCAAAATAATTACTTTTAAAGAATCAGTTTCAAATTTTACTATTAAAAATGAGTACTGTGTAAATGAGTGCTTACAAAAATATTTTTAAGCAAAAGCTATGTCTACTCATATTCTTGCAGTTACAAAAATATATATTCTTCTGAAACTAATAGATCTGCTTGAGGCATTAGATATTTAAATTCAAATGTATGCTTTCTAAATATTTCAACAACTTAGTATTCTTGATGATACAGTACATAATACACACATGGTATTAGAATAGATGTATCTTATGAATAATATACATTTTAAGTAAAAGATACAAGTGACCCTTGTATATATAGGGATATAGAGACCCTATGAAGTTTCTTTTGTAATTAAATACATCCAGTATACTCAACTCTGTTTGGGCCTTAAATGAAATTTTAAAACATTTATTGAATGACTATATCAGTGGATAATAGTTATCATTGCCTGCATCTAAAATTAACTACCCAGTCCTTGTTATTTGTGGTATTACCAGTATTTCTAGTAACTATCATTTAAAAATTCTGCAATCATGTCCATGATAAGCTATTTCTTAATAAACCAGATGAGTAGATTTAAGATTGACTGGAGAGTGATTCAGTTTGCACGCTGACATGTCTCCCAAAGGTCCCTGTGTTAAGGGCTTGATCCCCAATATGGTTCTATTGGGAGGTGGTGAAACATCTGGGAGATGGAAGCCAGAGAGAGGTTCCTATGTCTGCTGAAGGTTGCCTTTGAAAGATCATAGGACCAAAGCCTCTTACTCATCTCTGTGATTTGGCCAATGAGCAAAGCAGTTATGTTCTGCTACCCTCTTCTCTCAGGAGTTGCTAATTCTCTACAAGCCCAACTGCATAGACTCCAGTTAATCATGGACTAGAACCTCCAATACTTTGAACCAAAATAAACCTTCTCTCTTTGTAAGCTAACTATCTCAGATAATTTGTCACAGTGATGACAAAAAAAGCTGGCTCACACAAATAGCAAACAAACACCAGTGAACAAAAAAGACACCTCACCAGGTGCCCCTACTACCTAGACAGCACTGATGTCTGGAGCAGACATCATACCATCCATCCATAAGCTCTGTGCTTCAAATTTCCAAACAAATAAGACACCAAAATCTAATTTCTAGAATTAATTTTCACAAAAAAGTAGTTGATATATAAGGACACATACGTATCTGTATATCAGTGAGCAGAAATCTACCCCAGTGAGAGAATTCACTGTCCTGAGTGAAGCAGACTTCCCACTAGGTGACAAGTAAGAGATGCACAGGTGGACTGTCCTTGAATAGACCTCCATACATGCCAGTGGTACTTGGCAACATGAATGCTAACAACACTGACAATGACAAATCATTATAGTATCGAATGATTCTGAAACCAAAGATTAACCACTATGACCAGCATGGAATTGGAGTGCCTAGTAAAATGGTGGCCATTTTGTAAAACTGATACGCTGAGGCCATTCTTGGTAAAGATGCCGCTTACATTTCCCTGACCTGTTCTTCAGAGTAAAGATTTTCCTGAGGCTCTTTCCTAAAACTCCAAACACACAAAAGTATAGTGTGTTTTACTTAATTGAAACTCATGTATCTTGGTGAAATTATAACTGGCCAAAGAAGAATCACTAAACTATAGTATATCCGGAAAATTCACATAATAAGAAGACTTTAAAAATTAAAGTTTCCAGCCGGGCGGTGGTGGCGCACGCCTTTAATCCCAGCACTTGGGAGGCAGAGGCAGGCGGATCTTTGCAAGTTCGAGGCCAGCCTGGTCTACAAAGCGAGTCCAGGACAGCCAGAGCTGTTAAACAGAGAAACCCTGTCTCGAAAAACCAAAAAAAAAAAAAAAAAAATTAAAGTTTCCAAAAATTCAGAAGCAATTCAGTCTAGTATTAAGTTTTAGTGCTTGGTTGTAACACCACTGGTGTAGAAAGTCCAGGATTACTTTCAAAATAAAATTTAAAGGACAAACGACTTTTTAAAAAAGCAAGGCTATTCCTTTGAAATTTTAATATTATTTTATAAAAACTGAAATGAGTAAGAAAACTCCTCCTAAGGTTTGGTGATTCATGTTTCAAAGGACTATATTGCTCGGACTTGTGTAAGAATACTCGACAGTTTGAGATAGAAATGTATTTGCTTTAAATACACAGAAAACTTACCCTCAGCCCAAAGCTTTCAAAACATAAATACATACCTTGCCTATAAAATCTATGTGCTCATGACAGGACAATGTTGGTTTGCTTAAATTACCTAATACCTCCTCTTGGATTTGTTTCTCACTGATTTTCTTTACTGTTAAAATTAGTGTAGGGTCAACTTAATTTCATTCTCAATTGAACTATTCAAAAGTAAAATCAATACAGCCAGCAATAGTGCTATTCCCACATAACACTCACTGTAGTATCTTTTTTTCCTTCTTAGGCAGGGTCTCGCTCTGTAGTTCAGACTGGCCTCATGTTCAGTATATAGCTCAGGCTGCCCTTGAGCATCTGCCAATCCTACTGCCTCTCTTCCGTCTCCTCCAAGTATTGGGATTACAGGTGTGGGCCACCATTGGCTTAAAGAAGAGCTGCCAAGGTTTAACATATCGCCTCACATGTTCTAGGCAGGCGCTCAACCACTGTGCCACATTCCCAGCCCTACCTTGCTTTTTAACTGACCTCTTGCTGCAAGAAGAGTGGCCAATGAATATACAGGGGATTGAAGACACCAGAAAACGACTGCTACAGTGAAGGGAAGCAGCATCAGCCTGCACATAAACATAGGAGAGGGCATGCGCTAGAAATTCAGCATTACACATCCTGACAAGGAAACCTAGAACAGAAACTTCATCCTCTGTCTGTCCTCTCTAAATAAGTAATAGCTATATTTTCAGTCTTCAAATCATATTTTTACATAATTAAATTTTGTACTATTAGAAATCAATCAATGAGAAAAACCTGTGAGACTGCAGATATGCCTCAGGTCCCATAAGATCTGAAATCTCTCAGTGGGTAGACAGTAGCCTATGTGCACAAACAGGAGTTGGGAGAACAGGAAGCAGGCCTTTTCAGTAGCTTGTCAGTAAACACTAGTTACAGAGGAGAGTGTAACACTAAATCAAGAGTATCCTAAAGTCCCAGGGCCTGCTAAAATTCCAATGTTTTCAAAAAGATTATATATATATATATATTAGTATTGAAAAATGATCACTAATCTATCAGAGAATTTTAACTGCTACCATTGTTTCAGAATTATAGTCACATTTCATATAATTTCCTACTCCTGGCTTGCAATGCACATGCAGCCTCTTCAACTATGAATGGGAAATGCCCAGAAGACCCTACAGATCTCATACATTAAAGGCATTTTGTATATTTCCACTTGATTTTGCAACATATTTTGTATTATTAAATGACAATACATGTCATAAAGCTCTAACTTCAGTAAGAAGATAATTGCTAGTATTATAATGGTTCTCATATTAATAAAGATAAGCAGAGTGATTCATAAAGAAGATAGATTTTCCACTTTGATCTCTAACTCCACCATGTTCACCAGGTGAACTTGTGCAAGTCACTGGGTTAGTCTTTGCTTTAGCTGAACTATGGGATGCAGGTGATAAAACCAGGCCATCTTTCATCACTGCTACAAGGCTATGTAAGGAAAGAACAGCAACATGTGGGCTGGGCAATCAAGGTGCCCATTTATTACACACTAAACCATGTCGGCTATGATTTTACTACGATAAAACATTACAGTGATTGATGTTACTATAAGCCACTAGCAGACTTTTAAAGTTAGTAAGTGCTGGATACAAAAATAATAGGTTTAACTCAAAAAATAACATTAAACACATTCTGCTGTAAAGAGTGGGTCCTTAGGACACACTACTGTATAAATACCGCCAAAAGCAGATCATGCACATGCATACTTCGCAGCCCTTCCATGCCAGTATGGAGACTTACTGCCAGGAAGGCGAGTGGAGAATGATAAGATGATGTGAAGGGTCTGCTTAGTCAGTCAATCAGTTCCCCTCATGCTTCAGATTTTTAGATAGGGCAGTCTGAATTACTAGAGTCTCAGGGGTGTGTGCTGATGGTAGCCAAAATGTTAATGCCCTGAAAGTTATGAATGTATGTCATATTAACATTACGCATAGGTCATATCTTTGTTAAATTCAACACGCTGAGGCTTTTCTTTGCAAACTGATGCTGGTTTCCTTATGATTAGTCACATTTCAGATTTATAAAAAAAAAAATCTCAAGCGCTCTGTGCCAAATAATTTTTACCTTAACTAGTTGGATATGTGTATACCATACTTTTGAAACACATTTTTAAATTCAATATATCATTGGCAGTAAAGAGGGCTTTTAATGATGGTCTGAAATTCATTATGAGATTTATAAAGTAAAACTCAGTAACAGTTTGCCAAAACTGTAGCTAAGCTAAGGATTTCAGGTGCTTAGCTTACAGCCATACACAACCCTGTGCTGCATAGTGACCTTTGGGTCAGTGACGGACAGCTTATAGATTGGTTCCATAGGTCATACCATCTAATGAGGCCACAGTCATCTCAGCTTGTGTAAGTGCACCCAGTGACATTTGTACCATGATAATATCCCCTAAAGGCACAATTAATCCCTATCATTAATCAAAGCACAACTCTATCATAATCACAGTAATGATGTTTTAATTATTTTTAAAATTATATATTTAAAACCAATATTAATCTATTTACGGTGCTAAAAAACAATGCTAGTATGACAACACAGATGTGATAAACATTGCAGACACTTTAGAATGGGTACAGCCTATACCTTGGTTCTATAAATTATCAAGACTCTTCCCTAATGGCCCTTTGAAGCACAACAAATAAATATATTTTCACATCTCATACATATAACTTGATATTGTGATGATGGTGTATTATTTTAAGGGTTGGACATCTCATAGGAAGACCTCATAAAATTAAGAGTTTATCTGTCTCAGTTAAAGGTTGGGTTTTTCAGTTAGGCTTATTTTTTTTTTCTTTCCTCGCTCATTCCTCTCACTTCCCCAATCCAGGCAACTCCCTACCCATAGCTATTAATGGTACACCACCCAGTATTCATGGCTCAGTGAAGAAATCAAGAAAAGCACCTGCCTACTGGAGTGTTTTCATGGAGAGGATACTTGACAATGGTGAAGAAAGTCATGCCAAGATCTCACAACTTTCTTCACTGCCACAAGGCCTTAGAAGAAAGGGCAGCATGTATATTCTACCTCCCACACATGCACTTCTGTGTGACACAACCGGGAGATGGGACATCTGCGCCTGTCCCCATCTACACTGTCTTTAACATTTCTGTATGATGATTTCCAGGGTGTGGCTATCATTTTTAGTGATAGACCTTGAAAAAACTACCAAGAATTGCATGTGACCACTGGAGAAGTTAAGAACAAATACAATATAATGAATGAATCATAATAGTTAATCTTTTATCTCTGTATATTTTCCTATAAATATTAGCAGTGAATTTTGCCCTAATATGAATCTGTAATGTTAATATACAGAGTGTGAGACTGAACTGTCTGAATGAACTTATAGTTCCAACATAAATATTCAAGGAGAAACCAAACATCAGTTATTTACACCAAGGGTGGGGGGGTTATGTCTTAAATATGCATTTCTTTATCTTCAGTGGAGAATGTTGACTTGGTTAGCATTTGGAAGCTTCTGTCTGCCTGGCTCTTAGTAATACTTATTCTTCTCCAATGGGGGGGTGGTGGCTCACACAGCTTGTACAGCCTAGAAAAGACACAGGACAAGAAGACAATCATTTAGTATACCACTCTTACCTGAGTTTTTATTGGTAGAACAAATACGTTTACCATAATTTCTTGTCTCCACCAGCTATCACCATACTGACTGCTGCATGGAAAACAGCATATGAATCAGTTGATCTAGAATTTTGGTTCTGTGATTTAGAAAATACTTCTGTTTCCTTGTGCATATTTAGAAGGATGCTCGTTTAACAGAACTTTCTCAACCTTCCTAAGGCTGCAACATTTTCAAACAGTTCCTCATGTTGCAGTGACCCCCCCAAACACAGCGATATTTCATTGCTACTTCATAACTGTAATTTTGCTACTGTTACAAATCATAGGGTAAATACCTGATATGCAGGACATCTGATATGTGGCCCCTGTGAAAGGTTGAGAACCCCCTGTTTTAGACACTGCTGCTTTGCTCCAGGCTGTCTGTTTCCTTTGCTGATAGTAAAATGTGTCTCATGAATTCCAGGAGGCAGTGTCATTACGATAATTCACACCTTGTCCATCACAGCTATCTTGCAGTAATGTTGTCTCTATCTCACGTGCACCTACAAGTTTCAAATTTATCTCCATCCCTGTGGCACCAGAGGTTGACTGTGTACGGGCTGACATGACAGCTTTCCCAGGCCTGAATCTCAAGACTCAGTTGCCTGACCTTTTCCGAGGACTTATGACTGGCTCTAGCCAACCATCACTCATCTGTCAGTAGGATGGTCAAGTTCAAAGGGTTTTTGTTACTTATGGAAAAGCTGGGATGGGCTCTTTCACAGCCTAGGCATGGTTGTTTGAGACCATACTGTATTAACATAGAGCTAAGGAGTACTCACTAGCTTTATGAAAGATGGCTTGAGTAGCTAAAAGCTAACTCTAGAACTAAAGCAAAAGGGAACAAAATGGTGCCAGATAATCTGAGTGACCTCAAAGCCACATGAATTACATATAGTTCATCTAGAGCAGTGGTCCTCAACCTTCCTAATACTGCAACCCTTTAATATAGTTTTTCATGTTGTGGTGACCCTCAACTATAAAATTACTTCATTGTTACTATATTACTATAATTTTACTACTGCTATCAACCATAATATAAATATCTGATATGCATGACCCACAGGTTGAAAACCACTGATCTAGAGAGAAGGGAAGCTAAGCTTAAGTACATGGTGTTGGACTCTGTTTTCTTTAAGAAAAATTAGGGCTATAGTTGTCCTATTGTATACACCACCACTAATCTACACTTCTACTCTTAACACCCAAATCTTACAGCTTTTTGAACATGATTCAAGTTAGTATGAAAGCTGAGTTAGATATAGAACTTTAAAGTCAAGGAGATGGTTAGATAGTAGAATGTTAAAGTCAGGTGCCAAATACATATGGACTGGACATTGAGAATGTACGCTAAGCCACATAACTCTCATAATTGTGGCCTATTTATATCTGTTGTTTTGCATTGTATTTATTGTTATAAGAGAAAGAACCATTTGTTGGACTGAAAGGGGGAGCTGTTGGGGGGAAAAAGATATACCTTAAACTTAAAAAAAAGGGAAGAGGATGAGGGGTTGAGGGGGAAGAGGGTGGGAGGGTGGGACTGGAGGGGGGGAGTAGGGAGGGGATTGTGATTGAGATGTAACTTGAAGAAATAAAAAATAAATTATTTTTTTAAAGAAAAATTGGGGCTACACTTGTCCTATTGTATACATCACCACTAATCTACAGTTCTACTCTTACCCCAATCTTACAGCTTTTTGAACATGATTCCAACAGGAGTAGCCAAGGTGACTTACTCCTATTTGCACAGTAAGTGGAACAGAACTTAAAAGCATTGTTAGTCACTTTAATGAACTATAATTTTCCCCTGCCTATGACACAAAATACCATGCTAATTCTAAAAAGGCAGGCAGAAACGAGGATGATTTAATGCCAAATTGTAACTCTGGTTAATAAAATGAGCCTGGTTGGTCTGGAAGCCAGAACTTGCTGTCTTTGGACTTTTGAAAAACTCAATTCATGCCTGAAAGGTGGCTTTTGCCCCATAAGTTATCTCCACAGAGGAGGAGAATACTGAATGGCTTGTTTTGTCCTTCTCCGAGAAGAGAACACACTAAATGGAGCTGATGTAGTCTGTAGATTCTTCTGCAGCTGAAGCACAAGATGCTGCTTTAAATTGCCTCCTGGGGCTGGGAAACAGAACACCCAGAAGGCTCTTTCTCAATTTCTATCCTCTTATTTCCATGGCAAGACTGCCGAGTAAGTGCCAAAGCACAGAAGCTCAAGACCAGGCAGAACGGAGATGGGGGAGGTGGCTGGAGAATGTCCTCTGTATCCCATTCTATTACCTCGCTCTGAATGCTTGCATCCAATATGACCAATGCCAGCAGAGAGGTGAGTCTTTGAAATGTCTGCCCTGCAAATTGGAGCTAAGGCTGCTCCCTGTGGCCACCAAATACAATAAGAGCTCTGGCTACTGTGGAGCTGGGAATCTTCGGCTTCTGAGGCCTTCTTGGTCACACTTGCAAGGGAAACTGTACATCTCTGGAGCTTAGCACAGGCTGATGAATTTCGGAAGTGAAATGTAACAGGTAGGGCGGTGGACTCTAACCCTGTACTGTGACTTCTTCCTTTGGCAACTACATCATTGGGGAGGGATCTTTTGCTGGCCCAGCATGTGGAGCTATTATCCCACACATATGCACTAGAGGCTTCCCTGGCTTCTCTTTCTCTCCTCCCCTGTTGGGCTGATATTTCCACATCTAGCAGAGTTCCCAAACTTCACTTTCTATACAAAGACTAACCTAACCCTCTTACATTTGCTAACAGGGGATTACAGAGCAAATGCCTCTCCTATAGTTAAAATATACTATTTCTCAGGGCAATTCCCCCATCTGACAGTTGAGATATTGGAATCTCAGAGAGGAGAACACACATACATACACACACAAATACACACACACACACACACACACACAAATGCATGCAAATATGCATGCATACACACATACACATACACACATGCATGTACACATGCCTGTACACATCACTACAGACTATAGAAGGCCATGTGGAGATCCAGAGCTGGACTCAGAACTTTTTTTTTCCTCCTTTCTTTTTCAACCGTGGATTTGTGCTGCCTCTAAATTCACAAAGCAAGTCAAACTCTCATAACTTAATTGCTTCAAGTTATACAAAAATAAGGCTACTGTACCTCACAGAATAATCTGTCATCACTAATGCTGAAACTGGTTCTTGGTGAAAATTCATCTGAGTCAAAGCTCTCATGTTCATTCTAGAATGTTCCTTTTCACCAATTCCTCTCTAGTTCCCATCCAAAGGCTACCAATTATGCCTTCTAAGTGTTTCTGTGCCTTTTCATCTTTGTTCTTCGAACTAACATCATGTCCTTGAAAGCTTGTCTTCAGTCCCTGCAGATGGCCTCTGATGGATCACCCCCGCCCCCCCGCCATGTCATCTACCAACCTCTTCCTTCAGTCCTACTTGTCC
This sequence comes from Lophiomys imhausi, assembly GCA_907164525.1. Lineage (NCBI taxonomy): Eukaryota > Metazoa > Chordata > Mammalia > Rodentia > Muridae > Lophiomys > Lophiomys imhausi. The sequence continues at coordinate 777,636 of CAJQZJ010004753.1, forward strand.
TCAGAGGAACCACCCCCATGTCACCTGAGAAGATGCAAAGATTCAAAATTTTCAGATATGAAGATAAGGAATGCCATTTTGTTTTTTCCTTGCTAAAATGAAAAAAAATCTTTCTTATTCCTGTATCTTCCTATCTGGCTTCTGCCTCCAACTCCATTCTCTTCAGCATCTCTAACCACACTCACCATTTAGTCACAGAGACTGAGGAATCTTTTCACCCTGCTTTTACCAAAAGGCCTGCCACTCCCAGACACACAAAAGTCAATATATCTCAATATATGTTTGCTGAGTGAAAAAAAGAACAATAAGTAAGTAATGTGGATATTAGGGATAGTAGGATAGAGGTGGATTAGGAGGTTTGAATCAAATAAAATCTCAGGTACAGAGAGCTCCCTGATCCTCCAAGAATGAACCTTTTGGAAATATTTTGCCAGCTTTGCCAATAGGTAGTTTGTCCCTGAGAACCAAGTGTATCCTTCAGCTTATTGTCTTTTAGGAAAGTGCTGGTTCTTGTCTGGAGAGCTCCTAAGCCTCTGGGAGCCTCTCTACAGACTGCTGCTATCCCCCTTCTCCCCCCCCCTTTTCTTTTCCTCTTCTTCTTCCCTCCCACCCTCCCTTCCTCGCTTCCTCTGCCCCTTCCTCCCTTCTTTCCTGTCTTGTCCTTGCTGGGAACCAAATTCTGGCCCTTGTGGATGCAGACAAAGGTGCTAGCACTCTACCACGAGTTATGTGCCCAGTCACACATTTTATCTCTTTAAGTGGAAGTTCCTTCAGGGCCACAGTCACTTCTGTATTGGGCTTCTCTCCTCCCTGGGGCAACAGTAAAATGCACTGTATTTCCTCAATAAATATCTGCAGAATGAGTGAAATAGTAAATAAAAATTTGAAATGATTCTTATTTTTCTCTTAAAGTATTATTCCCTTGTACAACATATCAATTTTATAGCTGGTTGATTTTATTATGTTTCATCTCAAGTGTTTTTAAGATAATCCAATAGAGAAAAAGCTTGAGCACATCAGTTTATTTTCTTGTGTCTAGTTGGAGTATTGGTTTATTGATCAGGTGCTGAAGCTTTATCCCAACCCTACTGTTCATTAGTGCTCAACAGCTCTAGTTGAAAACACCTTGCAGAGCTATTATCCTGTTGTCTTATTGGAATTGGAACACTTCAGCAGGTCTATTATACAAATATACCATGTTTGTTCGTGGTGCTAGAGAGAATGCTTTATGAAACGATTCCTTAGCAATAGAAAGCCTTAAGACTCTAATCTAATCATCTATGAAAGATAACATTACTAAGACTGGAGGATTACATAGAGTTAGGAGACAGCACTAGAAATAAATGCAGCCAGAACATGAGAACATCAATTTTCTGGGGGAAAACATATTTTTCCTTTTGAAAGCACTCTCCCCACCCAAATAGGTTTCCAAAATGAAGCATAACTTCATGAATGGCTGTGGTCACCATCTTCTTTCTGGTGATATTGTTGTAAACAGAAACAAAGACCATTTTACCCAAGGCAGGGTTTGAGACATCTACTTATTGTTAAAATGCAAACATATAATTGTGATCAACTGTAAAAGTAATTATTTAACATTGCTCCATTCAAGACAGATGGCTCTTTACTTTAATCGCGGGATATCAAATGGGAAGCATTTCTGTATGTTCACTTTAGGTGAGTTAAAGGTAAGTTTGAGTCCTTTTCATAATTGGTGAAATGTGAATATTTGATATAGCCAACATATAGCTCACTGATTAATCCATTCATTCATGCAGTCTTTCATTCAATCATTAATTCATATGGTCTTGAAATAAATTTAGATATTTGATGTCTGCTATGTAGACACCAATAAAATGAAATTATATTCTCTGCGTCCTAAGAACTCATTTGGGTTAGGCAGAGAAACCTCAAGTAAAACATGGCAATATAATATAGAAAAGGGCATTATAATGTGATACCCAGGATATCAGGACACCCAACAAAAAAGCAAGACTCAAAGCAGAAGATGACATCCAAGGTGGGGTTTGTGAGTTAAACAGGAGTTTCTCCAATCACAGCAGAGGGAAGAGCATGACAATCACAGAGGAGCAATGGAACGTGTAGATTGGCAGTTGACACACCTGAATTACATTTTGAGTTGTGTTCTTTGTAGACTTTTGTTTTTTAAATTCAGTTTCAAACTAAAATAACGTCTGTTTACTCATTAGCCTCTCATCAACATTTCATCATTGACTGCTTAGCAAAGTGCTCTTACAATTATTGTTAGTGTGACACTGGCCATGAGCTAGAGCAGATACTTGGCCATGACTGACATGGCCACAAGACAGCAAGCCTTTGGGTAAGGGGTAGATAGGGTACACTTACCTCGGAGCTGACTGAGGAGTCCGGTCTCTAACCCCCAAGTTCTTAGCTGTGTTCTGAACTCTTGCACCCTGGAAGTCAGGGAAATAATTTTCAGCTCAATAATGTACTAAGAGTTAATTCAAATAAATCTGAGTATAGAGGCCTTATTTCAACACTCTTTAATGTCAGGGAACACTGATAAGAAATAGAATAGAAACCATTATGTGAATGTTTTTAAAATTGGTGCTTTTAAGAGTTAAACTATGCTGTTATAAATACTATCCTACAGCCTTATCTCATTCAAGAGTTTAACAGAGTTTCCATTTATTGGCACACTTTACATCTTTATCTTCAGAAGCAATTAATAACTTATAACTTTGAAAACAGGATATGGTCATCTTATAAACACATTCTAGACCACTCTCATAGAACAGGAGTCAAGCCTGCATCTCTTCAGACAGACAGTTACACAGTTACTTAATGTCATTGTGTAAAGTTTTGTAAGAAAACATCTTCTAAATAGCTCTGAAGCAATTTCTAGATAAGCCACATCAATGTAGATTCATGAAATCTATGAGTTTTGTCTCAAAGTCGGTGTTATAAAGACAATCCTTTTCAGCAACAGAGAGGACCCTGTGACCTGTCAGTCTCACGAGTGACGTTACAACCACTGTTCGGTTCCTAATGGACGCTAGTTACATTGAACCAAATATTACTGTTTGCTGCTGGGAACATAGAAAGCAGAAGGGCTAAGACAAAATAAAACCCTGAAATGCCCCCAAGTACCCATGTACCCACTGCATCCAAGACTGCTCCTAAATAAAGTTGAAGGAAGAGGCGGAGAAACCACAAAGGATAGATTCTCTCAAAATAAAGGTAAGAAATGAAAACAAATCTGGAAAGATGTATACAAGAAAGGATTAAGGAATAGCAATTATTTAGTCCACTTTCTTTTGAAGACATTGAATATTTAAGAGAATATTTGCAAGAATCAAATAGATTTCTACACATTTCACCAAGCCTCGCTTCCATTAACCATTGTTGATCAAAACCAGGAGTCAGTACAAGCACAAAGCTATTAATTATGGCACATCATCTTCAGGTCCCACCACTTACTCCAAGAAGGCTCCTTTTCTGCTCCAGGATCCCCTGGTGCAGAATCCTACGCTGCATTTTTTGAATATACCTAATGCTCGCTCCTGTGACAGCTGCTCAGAACCTGTCTTTGATGACTTTCATACTTTGGGTGGATTCTGGCCATTATCTTGTATAAGTCTCAGTTTGGATTTGTCTGTTGAGTTCTTATAATTCAGGAGAGAATATGCTTTTTTTGAATCAAGAAAACCAAAGAAGTGCCACTGGGGCATTTTCTGTGAATCACATTACGAGATACATGCTGCCCGTGTTTCTTAGCACTTGTGACATTACTTGATTGCTTTTCCAATGGAGCATCTCCTGTGTTGTCACCAAGTCTTCTTTGTGGGCTTTACAAAGAAGTTGGGACTATGAAACTGTGAATATTATTGACTCTCCCTTCAAACTTCTGGTTACCATTTCAGCCCGTGCTGGGAGCATGTCAGTAATGTGATGGGACAGCATTTTCTATCAAGACATTATCTAGTTCCAAATTCTTTATTTGGGTATATATCTAACTCAGCATTAGTACAATTAGTAATGGTTAATTTCATTCTGACATGTAATACAAATATTTTGAATTTTTCTGTCTCAAATTGTGCTGATTTTGAATACTGAGAGTCATTTTCGGTTGCTTCCTGTACCACTTGACACACCTTTATTATATTTTGGTGCCTGCTTCTGTCTGGTGCCCAAGGGCCCATCTTCTTGACTTAGCAAGTAACTGACCATTTATTCTTAGACACTGACACTTCTCCCTCCCTCCCAGCTGTCCTCTCTTCCTCTCTACCTTCTTTCCAAATGGTCTTTAGAAGCCAAAAGCTGGGTACCACATGTGCTCATTACTACCAGTAAGAAACTACTTCTTGTAGACAAGGTTAGTCTACTAAGAAACATAGTCACACACATATCTATTCATTTCTACATATGTACATATCTGTGAGTATACACGTGTGTATTGGGTGTATCTAGTAGCATGTTGAAACCACTAACATACCACAAGGTTGGTTCATTAGAGATTCCAGCCTTTCCTTTCTCCTTATTTGTAACTTCTTTCCCTGTCAGTGACAATCCACCTTTTCATGCTTAGATTATCATTCCGAGTTTGTTCAGTCTTAGTGTGTACAAAAAACTGATTTTATAATACCTAGGTCATACCTGTATTAAAAATAAGTTTAGTAACCAGAGTACTATACTCATGTATAATTCTCTATGTCATTTCATAATATTTCATTAAGTAATTGACAGAAAGCTTTTCAGTTTCTTTAAACCTGATAATTGGTCTCATTGAAAACATCTATTGGCATATTTTATGTTGCATTCGTCTATATAACCCCTCATACATTTGACTTCTCAGTTATTTGTATTTTCACCATTGTTCATGCTGCACCTGTCTGTCCAGACAGCTTTTCTCGCCCCTCTGTCTGTCTACATTGTGTTTATTCTTGAGATTCCAAAAATTACATCATGATCATTCACTAATAACCACTTGGTCATTAGACATCTCATTTAACTCACTTTTAATTAAGCTAAATATACTGGTGTCTTTAATCCTCTCAAACATAATACTAAGACAGTGATATTATCCCAGGCTGAACCACAAAGAAACTAAAGAATTGAGAAGTGGAAAGCCCTTCCCTCAATCACAGAGTTAATCAGAACTAGTGCTGGATTCAAACAGTGCCGCTCAGCTCATGAGTGCTGGCTCCTAGTGATTAGTGTACGCTGAGCAAATGCACTTCCCCATTTACTCTAGTTAGAAATATCTCAGTGAACAAATTTCATCTAAGCATTTACTCTGTACAAGGTATATTTTCGGGTCCTAGCCACCAACAGAGGCACAGTCTGCTGGCATGTTCCCTGTCCTGTATCTTGAGGTCAGGCTTCTCTGGTACACCTGTTTGCCAGTGTTTTTATGTTGGCAATATGGCTACAGGTGCTTGACATGTTGTGAGACCAGACCGCCTCATAGTTTAGCTTTCAGTAAGGAGTGTGATTCCATGACACTGAAGGTGAGGATTTTACACACTTCACATTCCAAGCATTTATTATGATGGCAAGGAAGAAAAAAAATTTGCAGGTTTCTACCAAAGAAGAAGAAAAACATTTATAACATAGCATAGTTTTTTTTTTAATTTATGATGCAAATGTCAGCTTCTACTTTAAGGTTTCACTTCACCATCCAGTCAGCTGGCTACGTCAAAGTGTTATGTAACCTATTACAATTCTTACAAAAACTTATAAGGGTCATATATTATAATTCCTGCTCATTCATATTCAAGCACTGAGTTTAAACAACCCCTTTATGAAGAGTACATGCATGATCTGTCCTTAAAATCAATAATGCAATTACATGTGTGTGTGTGTGTGTGTGTGTGTGTGTGTGTGTATATCCCATCAAAAGCTCATTCTACCAAAATGAAAAGAAAGTTCTTAATTTATTCATTATATTATTATTGTCCAACTGCAATGCACAGCAAATAAAGTATAATAGCTCAATATATAATAATTCAAATTCAGTTATGTGAGCTTGATGCAGTGGCTCATGACTATAATTCTAACATTTGGGAAGCTGAAGTGGTAATATTATTAACAAGTTTGAGTCTAGCCAGGGATTCAGGATAAGACCTTGTCTCAAAACCCCAATAAACCACCATAACAAAATTATCAATAACCAAATAATTCTATACTTCAAAACCTAATAAAAATGAACAAAAATGTTTAACCACTGTGTCTCCCAGAGTCAGGTTTAAATAGCCAAAAGTTTCCCTTGGAAAGAAAAAAAGAAGAAGATCCACATCAGGGTGCTGAATAGACTTGCATTCTAGCTGCATAGAGACCAAGTGGAGGACTAGGTACCCATAACTGGTGAATGTTTGAAGAAAGATGCCCATAGAAGCCCTGCAGGGTGGCCAGCTGGGCATCAGTCTACCAGCCTGGTTCCAAAGAGAGGAGCCCAGGCTCTGCAATCTGTCACAGGGAAGAGCTAATGAGGTCTTCCCTTCTGTCTGTCCTTGTAGGGTACACCGCTTGCAGCTAAGGAGCCAGTATCAATGGAAGAAAGCTATTTGGTCTCAACTCACTTTTAGGAAGAAGGAGGAGAGGAGGTGCAACAAACAAAAATTGTCCAGTTTAGAATCTGCCTGGCTTTCCATTTTTTCTAATTATATTTTACACATCAAATATCAATACTATGTATGTATATAATGCTTGTAATGAACTTTGTAGCAGTGAAGTTAGAGAAATAGTACCAACTGTGCTCTATCTCAATTTTCTCTATTTCCATTTTTTGTTTTAATAATTGAAGATATTCAGAGGACTGTAATCACTCATACAGTTTGTGCATCTGTGCATCTTCCCCAAGTCCTTCCTACACAGTATGGCAGTTTGCAACTGCGTTTGTCACGTGCCAACCCGACAACAGTATGTCACATTCTTCTGGTGGGTCTAAACTAATCCCCAAACTACCTTCTAAGCTCCTCACAGTTAACATCTATCCTTCTAGGAAATGAGTATGCACACTCACTAGGCCTGCAAAGTGCACTGCACGTGCTAGCCTGATATTGGCTTCTTCAGTCTATTTCTTCCTTGGCTAGATTTGACATTCCATAGTGAGGTCTTGGAAATGAGCCCCAGGGCCTTCACAATGCTTATGTTTGCCTGAGTAAAGTTCTGGTAAGTAAAGTGGTCACAATGACAAAAGCATATCTAATGAAGTCACTATCACTGAAAAACTCCAGGCAAGACAGCCTCGGCTGCAGCAGGCCAAAGGAAAGGTGATAGCCTCAACTGAGGAATGGATTAAAAAACTGTGGTACATCTACACAATGGAATACTACTCAGCCATCAGAAACAACGAAATCATGCAATTTTCAGCCAAATGCATGGAACTAGAGAAGTTCATCCTAAGTGAGCTAACCCAGACTCAGAAGGATGCACATGGCATCTATTCACTTATAATTGGATTTTAGCCATATAGCACAGGATATCTATACTACAACCAATGCACTAAAGGGAACAGGAACATAGACTTTGTTTCCTGTCAATGAGACACTTTGCCCTAGTGGTGCTGCCTTGTAGGCCTCCAGTGTATGAGGAGGCTCTTGGCCCTCATATGACTGCTGAACTGGGGTGGGAGACTGTTATGTAGGGACCCTCCACTCCACAGGAGTGGGATGGAAGGGATAAGGGGTAGAGGGTGGAACTGGGAGGGTTGGAAAGAGGACACTGTGATGAAAATGTAATCTGAAGTAATAAATAATTTTAAAAAAAACACACACACACAAGAAAAACATAAAATTGAGCACTTTCATTTGTCTTATCACTGCTTAAATGTCTTTGTTCTAGCTCAATTCTATTTTCTAATCAGAACTATGGAAACTAGTGCATTTTTAAGCAAGAATTTAAACAACTTAAAACCAAGTTACCTTGGTTCTTCAAATACTATATTGGGTTACAATTTAGGAAATGCATTCTATTTAAAAGAGAATACAAAGAGAGCCCAGTCTCTGGTGACAGAAAGATTGTTGAAAGGCTCCTACTCAGTCTCAAATGGAAATTCAGAGCACTTCATCCTCAGGATGATACGAACACCATGCACACATCTTATCATGGCATGGAAGAGTTTGGAAGATCACAGAAACCACCAGGGCCCTCAATTCCTCTTCCTCCTTGCTTCTGCTCCCTTCTAATCTGCTTCCCAGGCTCATTAAATTGCCCACAGTTTCCAGAAGTGCCACACACCCTTTATCTTGTTACTGCTAAAAGCCCCTGTCCACTCTTGTTCTGTGTGGCCTTTTCCCTTTTGACTTCTAGGCCACAGCACAGATAGCCCTTTCCCCAGTGTCCAGGACCCTTGGACTAGGAGTCTGTGCTATTTTCTCCTTGGGCATGCTTCCTGGTCATGGCTTACCCAGAGTCCTGTGCTTAGAAAATGCCATACCTAATAAATGAATAAAGTTAAACCAGGTCCTAGAAAACTCCCTAAGACAGGCAGGAGAGTCTTACCTGCTTTCTCATCACATCCGTGGCCTGCAGAATGTACCGAGGAGGCAGCCCGTGGCTTCTGGCTAGAATGATGGCTTGTTCCAGTGTTACGCTCAGGGTGCACCTGTGGGCCAAGGTCACACAAGTCACATTCAGGGCTACTGAACCGCTCCTAGAGAAATGGGAACTACCAATGTCATCAGAAACCAGCCAAATTCAAAGTTGTGCAGACTCCAGTAATAATTTCTATACATGGAATTCCTCTTTAAAAAATAGGCCACAGGGACACATTCCTGGGGATGTATGTCAAAGAATTTAAACTTAAAATGAGTTTATCATTGTGAACTATGTATAAAAGAGACCTTTACCATAGAAAATTGAATAACCATTATTTATAATAAAAGTTTTATTTCTACTGCTCAATAAACAACTCTAAAAGTGGCCTCCCCATAACCACTGTCCAGAGTTCCTCTGAATTCTTCACATGCTAATGGTGAAGTTACATAATTAGCTTGTACTTGGACATGATGCTCACAAGTACTTAGTGTCTGAGTCAGTTCGAATTGCCTTGCACATTGTTTTATATGTACCCACAGGCCACCGAAGGCCAACCTGTGTATCTGAAGGTTCATGTAAAAAGAAAATCAATTTCACTTAATTGCCTGCCTCCTCAACAGAATACAACATTTTGTCCTCAGTAAGGTGTCCTCGGTTCCAATTTTAAATCTGTTGACCTTAACGGTTTGATCAATAGTGCTCATTATACCAGCTGAGTGAAGCTACAGAAAGAAAAGCCTTCACGCAATTCTCAAATTCTGAGACATGTCTGCACTTTCCTAGTATAGCATGGCTTGCCTCTTCTACTGTAAACAAATACATGTGATGGGCTTTTTGTCATCAACTTTCTTGATCATTTTGCCATTTTGCACTGACGTATTTCTCATCGCACAAATTGTAAATAGCGACACAGCCAAAAATTGCCTGCCAGGGGCCTGAAAATATTTTAGTTCAACTGGAAGATCGATGTAGCCAATGATGCGTGTTAGACAGGGAGCACCAAGTGGTACCTCTTTTTGCTCTCTCTCTCCCTCCCTTAGTCACCCCTAGCCCACTATGCAACCCTGGCTGGTCCGGTGCTACTCACTATGTAGCCCAGGCTGACCTAGAACTCACAGTAATTCTCTTGTTTATCCTCCCGAGTGCTGAGATCACAGACAGAAGATACCACATCTGGCTATGGGGCACCTGTTTGGAACCGATGATGTATTATTACTTCAAGAAAAACTGATCTTCAAACGTGTATGAATGTTTTCTTTCCCCCAGCTAATAAACAAAAATGCTGTGTATATTTTAATGACGTCTCAGGATTGAAAAATTAAAAAGCAACACTGGGAATACTGCCTATTTGCGATTCAGGCTGCCATGTTCCTTGGGGCTCATATTTCCATGGACAAGATCTAGAATTCCAGCAGGAAAGTCATATACTGAGCTCCCAGCTCTGTGGGCTATCCAACTCTTTCATCTGAATGCCGGGAGGTAAAATCCAGCATTTTATTCCATGTATCTTGAAGACTCCTGAAAGGGGCATATGAATTCCCCCTAGTGAATAAAGGCGTACATACCCACCATTAGATTTTATAAGATGCCATTTTGTTTTACAGGTGCTTTGATTACCAGAGGAGCTGAGCTTAAAATCTCAAGCAAGAAAAAGAAAGACATTTGAGAGGCCAGGGGCTAAGTAAATCCTGCTCACTGAAGTTTCTTGCCCAACTATGGAATCTTCCTTCGAGAATAATTCCTGCTTTCAATAATGGACAAAATATTAAAATATCTAAATTTTTACATCATCGTGGAAAAATATGGGCCTTCAAATTTGTAGCTCCTTCCAGTTGCTATTAAAAAACTTGGATAGGTTTACTTTTTTTCCTTTGGTTGACATGAGAGTAATTCAACACTTATTAATGTATAAATGTGCAATTTTAGAGCAAATTCTCAATGTCACAGAGTAGCGTATGAATCCTTCATAAAAGGCAAATAAGTTGAATGAAGAAAATGAAGAAAGGCCCTGCACAACCTCAGTAATATGGTATTCCGGATTTGGATCCTGCCTTCCCCTTGTGAAGATGTACACTTGGTGAGGAATTGCTAGTTCCCCATAGAAACAAAAACAAGACAGCATATCTGTGCTTAGGATTAAAACATTTACAGACATCCTGTATAGAAAACAGAGTCAACCCATTCCTATTTCACATACACATCAACCATAGCCACTGGGTCCAGTTTACTTAGAAGCATAGTTTAATTTAGGAGTCTTTGTGTGAGCACAAGTGTGTATGCACATGCACGCTTTCATGTGCAGAATAAAGTGCTGATCTTTAACAGCCTTTCACCTTGTTTTTGTTTAGTTTTGTTTGCTTTCAAATAGGTTCTCTCCGTGGGACTTGCAGCTCCTTTAGGGTAGGCTGACTGGCCAGCAATCCTGAGCAGCCCACCTGTGTCCACGTCCCCACCACTTGGACTATAAATACACACCACAGTGGTCAGTTTTGTGTAGGTTCTGGGGGGTTGAACTCCAGTCCTCATGTTCACACAGCAAGAACTTTACCAACTGAACATTTTCTCAGCATCTGACACAGTGACATTCACTCATTCATTCATTCATTCATTCATCCCTTCATTCTGTGTGGGCACTTTGTAATGAGTACCATGAGTCACCAGCAGAACCAAATTTGGTTCCATGTTGAAAAGTTTCAGTTTCAGGACTGCTTACTTGAAACGAACCTTTTGAGGTTCTTAGAGGGGCCCTAGCAGTATACAGACACCATCATATGCTTTCTTTTTCAAATTTACAAAGTAAAATATTTTAATTGTAAAAGGTTCCAAGTGCTATTTTCTTCACTTTCCAGCTTCTCCAGTTATAATGTATAGTCTTGTGTAGTGTTTTAATGGCTGTTAGTTGTTTCTGGAAGTTAGCTAGAGAAAGCCGAGTTACGATGCTTTCAGGATAGCTTGACCAGAATTATTTAGATGATTCATGGTTGCTCCTCATGGAGATAGGGTATTTCAGTATTCTGGTATAGCAATGGCTCCCAGAGCATTCTTTCCTGCTTGCTCACTGTATAAAGCCTTCCCATGTTAAATAGCAGGTTCAGGACCAGAAGCTATGATGCAATACACCCAAAACCTGCTCCTCTTGACTGGAAGTGTGTGTGGTCATAGGAAGCAAGCTGGAAATGTACAAAGCCAGAAGCCATCTCTGTGTAAGAACTTTCAAAATGATGTGGCTTATTCTGTGTGCTACAGAACTTCATAAACTTTTAAATTAACAAGCGAAAGTGTACAAGCCATTAGCAATAATTTATTTTTGCTACTGAAATGCTTTTCTGAGCTCTCAGGAACTCAAATTAGATCAGTCATGCTAGAATCTAGAAAAAAATTTCTATTCTCTTCATAGAAAAATTATATCACAAAATTATCATAATTTGCTAGGCAATCAAATGCAGTGCCATAAAAATTATGGGACAAAAAGGATACAACTGGGTCAGACAATAATATCATATTGCGACTTTTGTAAGACTTGTATTTATTAGCATTTAAATCTTATGACTTGTTCTTGTTCTGACATTAGTAAATATTAACTTTCATTCTTTTTTTTTGTCTTCAAATTTTTATTATTTTTCTTAAAGAAGGCACTTAACTTCAGACCTTAACTTCTCCAACACTCCCAGGACATCATTCTTCCACCTCTCACTGTAACAGCCACCAAAGACAAAATTCTGTGCCTATCTTCAGCTGAGTCTCCCTGATGATGAAAAGCTTGGATTCTCAAAAGTGCTTATATTCAAATGCTGTATTTCATACCCATATTAGCTCCCTGTCTACTACAGACTAAGGTCAGGGTTTTAAGACATTAAGTCTTCTGTAAAACAGCTTTTGCCAATGCAATATTTAAGGTTTTTTATGATACTCATAATAATAAATTTGACTTAAAAAGTATCTCAAAACTTCCCTTCTGTATATTTAGTCATTTACAATAATCACAGATTAGTTCAAATTCTATCTTCAAACCTTCCAAGGTCTATTGACTCATTTAATGATGATTCAAATTGTAGTACTCCAGTCTCTCGGGGGCAGATACATTAAACCAAATACTTGGTGGGATGCTGCACCTCCTTAGGGTCACAGAGGTGTTGCTGTGGTCAGAATAAGACTATTGTGGGTCCCAGTGTGAGTGCTAGGTGCCGTACTTGACACCTTTGTTCTAGGTGCACACAGGGTCGGAGGTACTGATGCTATGCTTGGTAGTTAATCATTCTGTGCTATCTCTCAGGAACAGTATTAAAAGCTTTTAATACTCTTTAAAATAAAATGTGTGTGTGTGTGTGTGTGTGTGTGTGTGTGTGTGTGTGTGTGTGTACACATGTGGGTGATTCAGGTCCTGCCTATAACTCAGCACAATGAATTTAACACATGCACGATCAGACTGATGATAAACATCTCTAGATTTGTAGCCACAGTTTGTCATAAAGTAGTATCATATCTATTTTCATCCAAGAGTACTTTAAGTAATCAGACACAGAAAATGCAACTCTACATGGGGTTCTCAGTATTTTCCCACATTTGAAAAATCATGGGTGAAACTGAACACTAGTTTACAACCTTTTCTGTGTCATGTTGAACACTCAGAACTGAAAACTATGCCTAAAATATTCACTGTCATCACCAAGTTTATGGGTGAGTATTGACAACCAAAAAGCAATCAGTGCAATGGTTCTTAATTATTTTTGAGCATTAATTATATTACTTGGATAAATATCATCTTACTAGAATGCTATTTATAATGACCATGATTATTAACTTAGAAAAATGGAGTATTTGGTAAACAGACATCTGGAATCTAAAGGTTTGTGTTAGAGCCTTCTGAGTTTACATGAGCAGGTGTTGAACAACAGCTTTGTCTGTGAGCACGGCTGCTTGGAGATGTGACCTCATAACAAATTCTGTGTGTAAACTGGCTAACAATGAAGCTCGCATGTGTTCACTTGTCCAGTTTGCATTAGTTAAATACAAAGGAAAATAATCATGTTTATTTGAAATCAGTGAGGTTTTTTTCAGGAGGTAGAAATCTACCTCATGATCAGTCTGAGTTTCTTTCTACCATTCTTCACAGCTCTGGTGCTGCCTTAAACCATGGAGACAAGGGGGAGAAAATTCTCCAAGGGCACAGCACCCTGCAGAATCTGAGGACACCCTGAGAAAACTATTATTCTGATAAAAATTCTTCACATGAATTATGCCTTAAGTGGTTTTTGATTTACATTTAGAACATTACAGACTTAAGTCTTAGAGAATGCAATCATTTCCCCCACTCGGGGAGAGTCTTGGTTATTTCTCCTTTAATTAAAAGCTGGGCCACTGTGTTCAAGTGACTACTGGGAGCCCGTTACTAGGAAGCTAATTGCCTGTGCTTCTTGGTGCTGCTTTCTTAAGCAGCAGTTACATGGATGGGACTGAAATTGTGGAAGAGTGTCCAACACCTACTTCAACCCCAAGATCAGTGGGGTGGAGTGCACTGGAACACGAGCCAGTCTGGTGGCTCTTCACATGGTACCCGTGGACACACAGGTGCTTCTTTTAATGGGTGTGTGACACAGCTGGTCACCGGATTTCACACATCCCAGAGCTTCACCTGTACTTCTGACCCATTCATTTTAACAATAGTTGAGCTAAAGACACAGTGCCACCTGTTAGAAAAATGCAAATGCCTATGTTCAGCTTCTAAATCTCATTCTCCTGGACTTTCTTGCGACCCCATTTCTTTTAACTACAATGAAATCTGTGCAGCAGCCATGTTAGAGATTCACCAACTTGATTAGAAAGACAAGAAATGAGGCATGAAAATTAATTTACTAAGGACATAGGTTAGAAGGATTTTGAAAACGTGGTTCAAACCTTGCCATTTTCATAAGCCCACCCTGGACTAAATGTCACAGCTTCCCAAAAGTGACCATCTAGTGATTTGTGGTGGCCTCTTAAGGCTACATTAAAAGTGGTATATTATTATCAACTCCCAGTCATCAAGTACAGCCTGTCTACTCCTAGGAAGTCAATGCATGTGTGCAATGGATTACAGCATCTGCAAAGAACATTCCATCCCTACTCATTTCCTATTTTCAGCTACCTCTTAAATCTCCCTTCTCTAGATATATTAGTAATGGTATTTCTTGTCTATACTGGTACAACCTCACACTGACCCTTCTGCGTGGCCTCTTCACATTGGTTTCCTCCAGTGAGAAGGTGGAATTCTTCAAGTGCAAATGAAAACGCAACTGTCTGAATGACTTAGGTTTCTCATGGCTTCAGATGAGGTATAATAAGGTCTTCACAATACAGTCGTGTTTTCTGTTGACGACTACATGCTTCAACTGCACTGCTACAGTCTCTGTAATGACTAGCCCCTCGTTTGCACAAACTGCTCCTCCTCATATGCTTCACAGTGGGAACTGGTAATATCACATACTATCTCCTCCTCATCTGGAGGGTGTACATTCAGGAGCACAGATATTGGAAAGATGGTTCTGAGTGGGATTCTGACTTTGCAGATAGTTCTCTCACCTTGAACAAGTTACTTACCCTCTTTAAATGCCTTCCCCTATAAGTCTAGTTAAATGATAAGAGATATCTCAGAGTGTTGTTTTCCAGGATTACATAAAAATAACATTATTTATCACAGACCCATCAAATACTGTACCATCACCAGTAGGCTGGGCTGGTATCTGTGTTGACTGCAGACTTCCTTGAGTTGAAAGAGTAGAGACCCTTATCCTGGCTTTTACCCACCCCTCAGCTTTTATAAGCTCATAAAAGAACAAAGCAGCAATGTCAGCCAGAATGCAAAACCACAGAGCTCCCCTCTCTAGAGACTTTGAGCTCAAGCAGACAGGGACCATCTGTGCAAACCACAAATAACCGGGACCTTCAAAGGAAAATGGCTCAGTGTTTGAACATTCTAACCCTATGAACTGGGGGTACCCCCTCCACTCCCAGGAATGGGCTCAGCCATATTTTACACTACCATATGTGACTCTGCACATTTCACACATCTCTGATCCCACTGTTAGGCCTGGACCAATTAGTTCAAAGGTAAATAATGCTTAGCCAACCACATAACGCTAAGGCTTTGAAACTCCCTGCTTGCTTGCCCCTCCCTTGCTTAGCCTTTAAGAGAGCCAAGCTCCCTAGGCTCGGCTGTTGATGGTCTCCCTGCATGGAGAATGCGGTCCCTGTCTAGACTCGTATCCCATTAAAGATCCTTTTGCTTTTGCTTCAAGTTGGACTCATTGCTGTCTTCTTGTGGTTTCACCAACTGGGCATAATAGAGTATGATCTGATTCCTGGTGGTCAGTAAGCATTCAGTACACACCTTTTGAAAAAAATCATACAAACTCCTAATAAGTACCAGTGGTATGCATTCGCTACTAAAAGACATGATTAATTTCCTTAAAATCTGGAACTATAATTTATTTATAAAAGGGGCCCACTCATTAAATATATTCAGAAGTATGGCAAATGTATATATTTGGACATAGGCAAAACCAATAGCTGGTTCCATTAAAGCATGTACATAAAAGACTTGGCTTCATTTCCTTTCCTCCAGAACCAATCTCTGTTCCCCACACAACTGATGGCTAACCTTTCTGGGTGAATTTTGTTTCTACTTGGAACACAAATATTACAGTACATTGGTTAATTAATCTTATATTAATATTGTTGAAAAGAGTTTGCCTTGAATCAATCTCATTGGCTACAGCAGAGTTGCTACACAAAGCTGTTGCCTCTATTTATTCTACTTTGAGTCACTTCACTTAAAAGCCTAACCCTTCGGCTATTCTCAGTCCCGGAATTAAACAGCTGCAGTCCAACTTCCCAGGGTGGCTCCCTTGTTAAGACTAATTGCAGGGAAGGTGGGGACTCTCAAGTCTCTCTACTTGGGTGGAGCTCAGAGCCTCCACAGTAAAGTTATACAAATGGCCTTTTATATTATCAGCAAAGGAAAAACTGTAAACACCTGCCTCTTTTTGTGTCCTAAACGTTATCTTTATTCTAATGGTTTCTCTCTGTAAGAATGAAAACTTTGTGGCTTGAATTCGATGAGAACTCTTTTGTTGTTTGAGTGATTTTCTATGAGGTTGCAAGGGAGGCTTCTAAAAATAAGTGCTAACAAGGTCTGACATTTTGTGTTCTCTGTTTCTTAGGACACCCCTCCTCTTTTGCCTATGTTGAATCCTTACTGTTAGTTCCTGCAGTTTCCTCTATTTTGGTGGTTTGGCATAGTAATTATAAGCAGGTATGCTTTGTGGGCTGAGGGTTCAGCTCAGTGTAGATTGCTTGCTAGCATGAATGAGGACCTGTGGTCTATCTCTATACCCTAAAAATGGAAGAAGAAGAAGAAGAAGAAGAAGAAGAAGAAGAAGAAGAAGAAGAAGAAGAAGAAGAAGAAGAAGAAGAAGAAGAAAAAGAACCAGCCAGATGTGCATCATATTTCTAACTATGCAATAAGGAGGAGATGGATGGATTTACTATTGAAACCACAGATCTGTGTGGAGTGGCTGCAGTTGCTAGGTCCTCTGCCAATGGCGTTCATGTTCACTGCTCATTGAATCTCCACATTCCCACTGTAACAAAGAACTCATCTTTCCCGTCTTATCCATGAGGCAATAAGAGATCAGGTTATGCAATCATTTACTTACTTTAATAGCAAGTAAGTAACGGGATCCAACTATTTTCTGATTCAAAACCCAAGACTCTTTTCACTACATGAAATTCATATCACATAGTTAATGCCTTTAGAGAATTTGAGCTCCCAACATCCATAATTCAATAACCGCAATCCTGGGCTGGGCATTTGTATTTTATATGCATTGTTTTGGCAGAGAGGAATCCAGGAAGCTCAAATTGCTTCTCAATGGATATAGACCATGTCTTACTCTAATGCGCTCATGATTAGAAGGGAGCCAGTTTTGAAGCACACTCAAGTGTATCGATTGTAAAGCAATCAAATGGTGAAGATAAACTGACAGGATAATGTGTTCCATTCTATAGGGGAATTATATTCTGCTGTAGAAAATCCTCTGGGCAAAGCACGTTCATTCCTGCAATAATCACACTTATTCTAGATTTTAATTACGTTTAACTATGGCATACAGAGCCCTACTGTACAAAGCCCCCCCCCCCCCCAAGCAGAGTAAAGCACCCGATTGAAGAAACCAATTTGTTCTTGTTGCATAGCTCTATTTTCCCACCTGGCTTTTATTACCTTACACTGAGGAAAATTGTACACTTGGGGGCAAGAGCAGCATGTTAAACACCGATCAATCCCCAGGTGACTAGCTGCAGTGGTTCTCTGCAGTCAGAATCTCTGCAAAATTAATATGGAAAGACCAGATGCTGATCTATTGATCTTTCTCTCCCCATTCACCCTTAAAAATGCTTCTGTGGCAAGTGAGAAGCTTGATAAAACTACTACAAGTCAATGGGGATTTCAGAAAGCCAGTACTTCAGTACTTACATAATAGAATCCCCTTTCTTATTGAAAAACACAAACACTCTTTTTATGTGAAAAAAACAAAAAACAAAACTAAGTCAAATTGGGGCACTATTTTTTCAGAGGCAACCTCAGGGCACCCACTGAGGTTTTCAGCATTATCAGTTGACCCTTGTCAAACAGACAGTCCTGGTGGAATCCTCTGGTGATGTCTAGATTGGATCCTCAGAGGACTGAAAAGTTAATGGATCGGCAAAGACAGAACAAGCAGAGCACAGCGCTGTGAGAAACAAGGAAGCAGGGTGCAGCAGTGATGAGCAAGAGCGAGGGCGAGGTCCTGACAGGAGAGATAAATGGACTACTCCACTCCTTCTGCATATCTTAAGGCCAAAAACCAATGCAGTTTAAGGGGACATGTTTCCAGCATTGCACAGGGAATTAAACATGAGATTCTCATCAAAGATAATGACACCTTCTAACACAGCTTCCAACCAACACAGATTCTTGAAATCCTCCAAATGTATCTTCTTGTTTTGTTTTGGTTTTAGTTGTTTTTTTTTCCAAGGTTTCTCTGTGTAGCCCTGACTGTTCTAGAACTTATTCTGTAGACCAGGCTAGTCTTGATCTCAGAAATCCTCCTGCCTCGGTCTCATGAGTGCTGGGAATAAAGGCATGAGCCACCACCATCTGGCCTCCATATATACATATATATCTTTAAACTTAGGCTTAAAAACCAACCACAGAGGAGACATATCCACTAACCCTGTCTCCTTCTATTCCAACACACCCAGGTGTATTTCTCACTGGCCCTGCTCACTGTGGAAATCAGCATCAAGGTGCTCACTGACATTTGTCATTGGATAACTGAGTACTTAAGGCACTTTGACGAAGTGTAGACTGAGTAAGGGCATGCAGGAACAGGAGGCTGCTGTGAGCAGGTTAGTACCTTCAACACCGCACCACCTGGAATGAATCTGCTTCTTCACATTGTACACTTCCAAGCTTGGATTCAATGTCTCAGGCATTTCATCTCTGCTTTGCTTTGGGGTTTGACTGAATACACTGACTATCTATACACGGTAGCTGCAGTTCTTCACTAACACCATCTGGTCCTGTCTGTGCTCTTTCGTTTGCCATAGCACTTCTGTCCTTAGCCTCCATAGGTTGCTGATGCCATGGATATGAATGGGAGTGTCTAGTTCTATGGTTCTTTAGCAGGGCAACATAGTTGATTTCTCCTAAATTAATCTAATAGGCCCACTGAATAGGCCCTGGTCACTAGGTTTCCACACATTCTCGGTGCCTTTGGCTATGTTTGGGTCAGGTGTCTAACAAATGGGTGTGTGCAGGTTTGGTACCAGGCAGTGTCAGAAAGCATATTCAACTACAAGTGACCTATATTCTTGGCTCAGCTCCTACGGGGGCAGTTGATTATTCTTTTCTTACCAGTCCTTCTCCTGTATTATCTCTAGCTTGTTCCTAACAGAAAATTTTAACCCAATTCAAATATATCACTATGGAGCCTTCTTTCTCTCTTTTCTAATCAGTTCCATTTCTGTTTTACAATAGATGGTAACTTATCTGATATTTTCCATCTCTGTTAATTGTGACTCTACCAAAGGTCATATAGAAAATCAGCATGTAACAAGTTAATTTATCAACCTCTGCACAATCCCCTAAGATGTATTTTTTTTCTTCCTGTGGATATCCTGACTCTGTAGCCTTCCAAGATGGTCAGTGAGAACCATCAGTTACCCTCAGTGGTGGCTGATATGAGATGCCAGCCTGACTGGATTATGGGGCCGTAAAGCTAGGAAAGCCACATGCAATCTGAGTTGTATTTGTTCTTCGCAGTGCTCTATGGGCCTTCCTCTCTTTGCTAAAATACCTAAGTGGTTTAGTCTTTGACTTGACATGGTTGAGCTGCCCCAGCTGTGGCTGTGAGGATTCTGGGGGACATTGGCATCTGTGGCTGTAGTGGAGAATATTCATCTGACTGGCTGCAGTTCCAGCAGAGCAAAGAGACACTTCTCTATTACCCATATATGTCATAATTGCAGGAGATCCCATCTTTAGACTCCAAGACTCACATGGCAATGTTGGACATATAGTTAACTAGACATTTCTTATTTTAATGATGAAGAGTAGTTATGTAAAAATGCTCTTTTTACATGTACTGAAGTTAAGGCCTGTTTGACCAATATCACAGAAATCCTAATGTCACAACTAGACCCTTGCAATAAGATGTCACTCTCAGAAACCCTGTGTTATTAACCTTTGGTTACAATATGTCTAATTTTAAGAAAATAATAGACACTTCAAAATCAAATAATGCCATGCATTAATTTATCAAGACTTGTATCAAGTTAAGGCAGTCTAAATAATAAGACAATGAGATCATTTGTAGATATAAATGTTTTTAAGGAAAATAATTGTTGTCTTCATCTCTTGTCTTTTATGAGAGAATGAAACTGTTGTAATGTTTGAAATATCTAATTTCCTCCTTCAAGAAAATACATACACCTGTATTATTTATCTGGTTACCAGATCAGCAGAAATTTCTGTGCTTCTTTGCTTATTGGACAATTCTGCAATATTTAGATTATTTCTAAGGAAGAGAACTCATGAGACAAATTAACATTTGAGTTATGAACAGAGAGGACCTTCAATCTTTTACCAGTATGCTCTCTTTTTGAATGTCTTTATTAAACTGTGTAGATTAAAGAATAATTGTAAAGCTTCTTTTCCCTAGCAATTAAGGCTTCATTTAATCATCTTTTAATTCAAATATCTTCCCTTTTCTTGCTATTTAACCTCTTCAAGTATTTTTTGCACAAAATACAAAAGGATACATTTGAAACATTTATTTGTTTATGGAAGTATTCATTATTTCCTGTCCCACACATAGACTCTAACTTTCATGCAGAAACCCCCAGAGTAAACAGAGTCTGCCGACATATTTTGGGTCTTTATGAGTTAGAGCAGATAAGGCTCTGCTGCCTGCCTCCTGGGACTCTCTGATTACCTAAGTCAGGTTACCTTGAATGCTCTACTTTTGTAAGTGTCTACATTACCTAATCTGAGTCTATTTGTCAATTTGTCCTTTGATGTCATGTTAATGACAGAATAAAATATACTAAGAAAGAGTCCTTCAAAAGTTCAAAGTGGTTATTACAAATGTTAGTTGATGTTACCTGAGACATTTGTAACTTTGTAAACTAAGAATCACCACACTGTTTACCTTTGTTTGAAATAGAAACTATTCCACTGGTGGCATTGCTAATACAGATTTCCTTGGAGTTGCTCTTATATTTCACTGTCTGGATATGATTTCCTTAACAAATGCTGTAGTCATACTTTGGGTCCTGTACCATGATTACACAATCAGTCATCTGTTGGTGGGTGTAGGGTAGGGTAGGGTAGAGGATGACCCTGGGGCTTCAACCAACTCTTGAAATGTTAATTAGGAAAATACATCTCAACTTCCTAATAAGGTACTAATGAATTTATTCTGGAAAAGGATCCTTTTAAGCTGATTCCTAACACACACACACACACACACACATATATATATATACCCCTACAAAAATTAATAAAAACAACCTGATGTCGATTATGTGTGTTGAAAGAGGTCCATCAGTATTGTGTGTTTTAACAATGGCAACTAGCTGGCCTTAGCATTCACTATGCCCCTCTCACACTTGTGGGCATAGTGTTCTTCACAAGGACAATTATGAGGAAGCTGGAGGAGGGAGCTGTAAAGCCGCAATAGTGTAAGGCTCATCTGACAACTTCCACTGATGAAAGGATAGGTATATTAGCTAAACATGGAGATCCTGATTCTTGAAGAAATTCAATCTCACCAGAAATCATGAAGAAAAAAACTAGTTCCTTTATGCAGAAGAATTTAACCAGACACATCAAAGGCTCGTCAAGCAATAATCCCTGCGCTCAAATCACCTACCATCTGCTGGCACACCAAGACTCTGACATGGATCACCCACTGAAACTCAGGTCAAGAGAATGAAGACAAGTTTCTAAAGAGACGCACTATGACCTCAGATACTTTGCCTTCGCTAGAAATTTTTTAAACATGTGCTTCAGGAAGGTTTCTACTTGTGGGCTCCAGGTGTCTGACAAAGCAGATACTAATGTAGTAGAAGAGAAAAGCACCTTTGTGGACTCAGTAAGAGATATTTGGGGCTTTTTAACATGGGGAAGATACTGATTTTTATTCATTAAATGGAAAATGGTGGCTGTTAAGCAGGGGTGAGAATAACGAACCCAAATTGAAACAAAACAATACAAAACAAAAACACTAAATGGAAGGATGCTGCAATGAAAAATAAAAGAAACATGTAGATCTCAGTCACAATCATAAGCTTTTTGAATGCCTATAACAAATAACTGGCATGAATACAAAACAAAACTAGAAAAGCCATAAAGCCGATTTAATACCATTATAAGGTTCAATTTGGGAAAATAAACATAACTTCATTTCCATCTAGATGGCAGTTAACAACACAGTATCGAAGAATCTCCAGTGGGAGATGATTGAATTGGTGGTAAGCCTTTCTCTTGACAAGAAAAACCCCTTGCTTCAACTGTAGACAGACTTCTGTCCAAAAAGGACAAAACTTGGAAGCAGATAAGTCGACAGCCTAGCTCTGCCAAGACAGGGTAGGTAAGTCCTTCATAATTCCTGCTCTACAACCAATGTCTGTCAGAGAAATGGGGCCAAATGGCTGAAGATTGATGCTGTAATGTATGGAGAGAAAATGGGAACTGTCCAGGCAGCCACTGGTATGTCATTTTTTAGTTTTGGAAGCTGCAGGCCCTGCACTTCCTATATAATCAGATATATTTATCCCTCTCAGGTCTCTGAGGTGGTTGAAGAATAGACAGCTAGAGTCTCATAGTTACATTTTGAGTTGTTTAGGAATCAAGAGGGTTTTCTGGATCTAAGAAGATTTTTTAAAAGTGTGAGGCAAGTTAGTATGAAAGCTGAGTTAGATATAGAACTTTAAACTCATGGAGATGGTTAGATAGTAGAATGTTAAAGTCAGGTGCCAAATACATATGGACTGGACATTGGGAATAGATGCTAAGCCATATAACTCTTATAATTGTGGCCTATTTATTTCTGTTGTTTTGTATTGTATTTATAGTTATAAGAAAAAGAACCATTTTTTGGACTGAAAGGGAGAGCTGTTGGGGGAAAAAGAAATACCTTAAACTAAAAAAAAGAGCTATTTTTCAGAAGGGAAGAGGATGGGGGGGTTGAGGGGGAGGAGGGTGGGACTGGAGGGGGGAGTCGGGAGGGGATTGTGATTGAAATGTAACTTGAAGAAATAAAAAATAAATTATTAAAAAAAGAAACACCCACAAACACACACACACACACACACACACACACACACACACACAAAGAGACCATCTCTCTTCCCTTGCTCTACTCAATGTCAAGGGGATGCTTAGGTATCAGTGAGAAGCAGAGGAGAGCATCAGGGGCAAGGACAGACACCCAGGAAAAAATTCAATAAAAACAAAGCCAGCTAAGTGTATGAAAGCTTCATAACTCATCTTAGACTCCATTCTCCTAATCTTGCATATGCATTATTAAACATGTAGATGTTAAGTTGATGTGAATTAAGGCTGCCTTTCATTCTAAAACCCACATTCTTGCTCCTAATAATAAAATATTTAGACACACCCCTTTTACCCGATAGATAAAAATGCAGCAAAAAATAAAATAAAATAAAAATGTAGTACTTCAAGTGGATACCATATAGTTTGGCTATTTCTAATTTTTATTTTAAAAATAAGTGTTTAAATATATCTTGCATAACATTTCATTAACAATGAATTTGTCCTCTTGGCCTGAATTTGACTGCAGCCTTCCTTATTTTAATGTTTCTTGCAGGTGTGTATCTGCTTTGCTTCCTCTCTTGCTGCCTGAATTAGAATTATTAAAGGATTATTTTAGGAACAGCCTTCTGTGGGATTTTGAATTCCAATGTAAATTGGCACATATTTTATTCTCCTCAAAAAAAAAATCTAAGCAACTCCTTCACAGAAAAAAATGAAAATGTATATGAATGTCCCAAGTTATTCTGCATAATATAAAAACAAAACATAACTTTCAAAAGGTTTTAGATTTAAATTCAGCATCTGTCAATAGTTTAGTAAATATCTTTTGAAGTGAATAACCCAAGCAATTATTGATTTTTAATTTTAAAAATGGAGAAAATCATACTTTAAATTTTTTCAATGCTACTTATGATTCTAACATAAGAATAAATGAATACAGAAGCTGCAAAATAGTTGTTTAATGTTAACAACACCCATCAAACTCTAAAAGTGTTCATGGAATGTCTGTGAATGTAATTTGGACATTTGCTCATAACTGCAAGCATTAATTCATGCAAGGGTAAGAACACACATTTCTAGATACAAACTTGCAACTATCTATTTGCTTGTTCTAGCCCTCTGGTAAATATGATTATGAACTAGAGAAGGCAAGAAAACAAAAAGTCAAGGTAATGCCATCTTGTTGGGTACACTTTTTGTTGGGACTTTTTCCTGTTCCTTGAATCCAGCAGGCATACTCCTGTCAAAGGACTCTTATTCTGTCTCTCCTGGTAGCTAGAAGACTCTGTCTCAGACAAGTGAACAAATGACTCATGAAATTTGCCTAGCCCTTAGCAGGTATACCCTTTTCTCATACTATTCTGATTTCCATTCTTTGGAGTCAATTTGTCTGCAACACAATGCATGTGTTTGTTTTCTGGATCACTCATTTCCCACAATGCAATGTACACTAGATGCAAGTGGGGCCTTTCCCTTTTTAGTACAATAATATTAAATATTCCAACAACTGTAATAGTGTAGACACCTAATCAGTGCTTAGTGAATATAGACCAGTTGAATAATGGATGCATTAATGAATGGGAACGGGCTAAATTAATAAGAAGCTATCAGAAAGATTATTTCTCTGATAGTAAAAAGATGATACAATATGCCTTGAGGAACTGTCTTGCCACATTTCATTCACTAGGTCATGCTAGACTGGACTTCAAAACTAGGCCTTGATCATCTCATCAAACTGAAATCTCCCAGACTATAGAGGCTGCTGCCTTGCATGGCATTTCTCCCCTTTCTGTAATATATAACCCTAATGTAAACATCACCTCCATGGAACAATTCAGATCTAATGCTTTGAAAGATCAATTGCCCTCTGAATCCTGTTCATTACCTTTATATCTCCTAGGTTATATTTTCTTGCACTGTAGTTTTTGCTGTGTTTTCATCCTTTTTATTTTATTATTAATTTTATTAAGTGTTATACTGTCCCTATTTGCTATTCATGCTGGTTGCCAATATGAACACTCTTACTGTATGATGTTACACAGCACCGGCTACAATACTTGACATGGACTGAAGAACAGATAATGTGAATAAATAAGTAACCATAACCTTCAAAGTCTAAATGACCTAGTACGAAGAAAGTATATCCTGTGTCACAATCAAGCTCCCTATTCAGATTAAAGGGAAGACTAAAATTCTACCTTATTATTTCCATCTATAAGGTTTCATGTCCAGAAGAAAATGAGAAGAGACGGAACAAGGGATCATGGAGCAAGATTGAGTCAGGATTCTCACTCCCATTGGAGGTGGGTTCTGATGGAGCTCAGGAATGATGTGCCTGCCTTGGCTGCCCCAGACAACACAGTTTGCGTGATTTCTCATGAAGAGTAATATTGTATCATGTGATCTCCTGGCCCTTCATTTTGTTGACCACTGGAGGAAGACAGTTAGCTGTCCCAAGGAACATTGTTCTCATGGCACTTTGGCTGGATGACAGTAACTGAAGGACAGAGTATCTGTTAAGCACCCCAAGAAAAATGGTGTTGAGCTATTTGAGTTCAATTTCAACTAAGAATTTTCTACAGTGACTAAGAAAGATGCACATTTGTACCTCAAATACTAATATGGCGATATAAACATGTGAGGGATACAAATTTGAGCTATCCTGGCATAAATAAAGGATTGTGTTAATTGGTTTGTCTATGGTTAATAAAACCACAAACCAGAAAATATCTGAAATTGTGCTTCAAACACATCTGAGTCACTTGTACATTTCTAGTTTTAATCCAGCCACATTCTGCCACATTAAAGACGGAGCAAGAAAAAATGCTGCAGGGCAGAGAAGTTCACATACCTGTGCACACCACTGCTGCACATGATGATGTGGCAGGCGCCGAGTCTGTCGCACAGCTCCGAGGAAACAGAGAGCAGTCCAACTCCAGAGGCGCTGCAAGCTGTGTTCACACAGGCAGCGATGCGTTTGGATCTGATAAATGAGGTGACCAGCCGGTAAAGTTCCTCTAAAGCATTGAGAGGCCTCATGAGCTAAAAAGAAAGGGATGAACACAAAGCTCAACACATTTAGAAGTCCACTTAGGTGATGTGCAATTCGGCTGCCCCCCGCATTGAGATTACTGATCTAAAACACCGTCTTAGGACAGAGGCAGCCCGTTGGAGATTGTAAATATCTATGATCGGTCAGTGTTTGGAGGAGCAGTAGAAGACTAAGAGGCAGGTGAGCAACACCACATTAGATAATTGTAATCACCATTTTACCTTATCTATGTAGGCAGCTTTGGATGTGGCATTTGGTGGTGAGTTTGACTTGTCCAAGTAGAATGCCCTGAAAGAGTCCACAGAAAACTGTTCATTGATAGAAAACAAAGAATGCAAAATGCAGGCAGATGCTTGATTTCCAAAAACTTCCACTTAAAGAGCAGTAAATGAGCAAAGGTCCTGGCAACAAGGTTGGCAAAGGTTGCAAAGGCAATAGTTAATCCTTAAAAGGCAAACAAGAGGGCTGGAGAGATGGCTCAGCGGTTAAGAGCACTGGCTGCTCTTCCAGAGGTCATGAGTTCAATTCCCAGCAACCACATGGTGGCTCACAACCATCCATAATGAAATCTGGTGCCCTCTTCTGGCCTGCAGATATACCTGCAGAAAAGGCAAACAAGAATTGGCAAGATAATCCACAGGAGAAAAGTTATTTCCCAACACTGTCCTCTGATCTCCAAATGCAGGCTGTGGCCCACAAGAACCCCTCCCTGACAGTCTCACAATTAGTAGTAGTCTTATGTTGTCTACTTTTGAAAATAAGGCAACATGGATTCTGTGAAGTTTTATAAAGTAGATTAGGAAAGGTAACTCTGGACAGCTTCCAAAATGACAATTACATTCATTCTTATTGAGAATTAGTTTCTTCTTTCCTAAAATACTGATTAAGCTTCTCTTTAAAAGAAATCGCATACAATTAATGCAGTACAAGTTGGTGTTTGCTGGCTAGAATTCAATGTGAGCTCCTGAGACTTATTTCCAGGCACCACACGTAATGAGAACAGCCATGAACAAATAACAGAGGTGAATCAGTGCCAGGCAGTGTTTGGTCGCGATGACAAGGTTAGAATGATATGATTCACAGATACCCCTCAAATGGTCTTTTAGAAGAGGGAGTCAGTAGGAAGATGGCTCTATTGAGTTAATCAGTTAGTTGTCACTACAATCACTAGATGAATGGTAAAATTAAAGGGGATTCAGGCATTGTTTAACTTTTCCCATAGATTCCCCCAAAAGGGGACAGTAGTAATCCAAAAGGAAGGCTCTCGAAGAAAAACAAAATAAAGATTGGATCCTATGAGGGGCAAAAACATGCAGTGGATTAGGGCTAGGGGGCAAAGAATCAGCAAAGAGAGCAGAAGGGCTCGACTGGGTAGGTGGGGCCTTGTAGGTCCTGGTAAGAAGTTGAAGCCACTAAATGGAATTGACCATACAACTTGACGCACTGCCAGAAAACCGGACCTGGCTGCTCCATCGACACTTCAGGTATTAGAAGTTTAACATGTCTTTCATTCCAAACACACAAGGCCATATTTTGTATAATATGAAAACCCATGTACCCATTACCATGCATTAACACATTGTGGCATTTCATCCTTTGTTTCACCTTTTTACATAAATAAAATATCACCCAGATGGTCAAAGACCCCTGGAGTACATCCTCCTTTGCTCTCATGCCTGAGCCAATGGTGGTCCTTCCCCTAGAGGAAATACCCCCAGTCTTCTGGAAGTTCACTTACGAGTGACTTTACAGAAATCTCCTAACATGAATATAGAAAAATATTTTTAAAAAGACTTCACAGTTGATGAAGTTAAAGATAAATAAGTTACAGATTGACCATACAGCCCGTATCAAATAACACCATTTAGAAATCTTATTTTTCAACTGCTGTACAGTAGAATTGAAAACTTCTGCTACACAAATAAGATAATAATGTTATTATTATCATAATCATAATATGATTATGATAAAACTTGACTATTCAAAATACTCCTACAAGATAAAAGTTACTACAGACTCAGAGTTAAATATTTGACTCATGAAGATTTGTGCCTCTAGTTAATACTTTCTCATCCATAATAGAAGAAAAGGGAATTATGAAGACTCATTAATGCATGGCTATGAAAGCTAATCAACAAATAATATTAAAAAGTATCAACAATATATTTACTGTAAAATACACTGATTCACTGAAGAGGACCAAAGAAAACATTCAGGAACTATGTGGATATTTCAGCATTCCTATATGCACACTCAACAAATCTGAAAACTCAATTGCCTATGAAAATGAGAGTTTAGACTTGAGGCAGAAACTAATGCTAAGAATTCTTCACCAAATAAAAGGTTGTTCAGCAAGGCATTTCATTTAACAGGTTAATTTCAGTATCATCCTGAATATGACAAATCATGGATCAAAAAAAAAAAAAAAAAACAATCTCCTAATGCACCATCCTTTCTTAAGAAATTCCTGCAATGCCTCTTAATCAAATTTTATGGAGAAAGTTAATGGTCAAATTGGATTAAAGCCAAAGCTGATGTCATTTGCAATGATTCTAAGGTAAGAATGAAATCATGGCCCTGGGTTTGAATAAATAAAATTTTATTAAGACCATCTTGAAAGTGTTGATGCTCATTCGGGAAGGCTGATGAGTGAGTTCCCTTTCCTGCTGGCCCACGTCAGTTTTCACTACTACAGCTTTGTAAAATGAAAAGAGTTTGATGTTGATATGGTCCTTGTCTTTAAGGCACAGACAATGACATACCAGTGAAAGACATGAGGCAGCGATACATTTCAACAAGTCGTTGAACATAAGTTGACTTAGATACATGTGTACAAACTCCTATGTCAGATAACTACAGTAAAAGTAAACTTGGCATAGTCTTCTTACCATTGTCAAGAAAACAAGCACAGGTGTATGACTGTAAGAGTTAACTTCAAAGACTTGGTGGACAAATAGAAGGAAGTTCTCAAGAGAAGGACTTAAGAGTTGGATTTCGATAGGATTATGACAGAACACAATTGTAAGAAGCATTTTAAGTGGAAGTTTCACCAAGAATAATGTATTGGCACAGGGGGAGATGGAGCCAATATGCCTAAAGAGTGAGTTCGATTAAGGATGGAGGAGAGAGTTTTTGGCAATGTGGCCAGATCTATGCTCTGAGGAAATGAAATACCAAACTAAAAAAAATAAAAAAAATAAAAATCAATAATTTATTAAAGAGTAAAGAGGGATCAAAAGAAATGTTCAGCTACCAGCTACAGTAAGAATGAGCAAAAAGAAACACTTGACTGCTAAAATGTGGAAATTCAGAGCTGCCAGGGATCCTAGAAATGATGAGAATCACTTAGTACTATAAGAAGACCTTGGGGATCAAGTAGGGAACTAGTGCTTGCCACAGGAGGCATAAAACAAGTGTGGACATGTTGATTAGTTCATGCAGTCAAGCAAGCTAAGTACTCATTTACGAATTATAAGTCTGCACTCCCACCAGCAATGGAGGAGGTTTCCCCTTTCTTTACAACCTCACCAGCGTGTGCTGTCTTTTGAGTTTTTGATCTTAGCCATTCTAACAGGTGTGAGTTGTCTTGAGTTGAATTTCTCTGATGATTAAGGATGTTGAGCATTTCTTCGAGTGTCTCTTGGCCATTAGAGAAACCTCTTTTGTGAATTCTCTGTTTAGCTCTGTACCCCAGTTTTTGATTGGGTTATTTGGTTCCTTGGTGTTTAACTTCTTGAGTTCTTTATAAATTTTGGATATTAGTCCTCTGTCAGATGTGGGGTTGGTAAAGATCTTTTACCAATCTTTAGGTTGCCATTTTGTTCTAATGACAGTGTTCTTTGCCTTACAGAAGCTTTTCAGTTTCATGAGGTCCCCTTTATTGATCTTTGGTCTTAGAGCCTGAGCTATTGGTGTTCTGTTCAGGAAGCTCTCACCTGTGCCAATGACTTCGAGGCTTTTTCCTACTTTCTTTTCTATTAGATTTAGTGTGTGTCCGGTTTTATGTTAAGGTCTTTGATCTACTTGGACTTAAGTTTTATGCAAGGTGATAAATATGGTTCTAGTTACATTCTTTTACATGTTGACATCCAGTTAGACCAGCACCATTTGTTGAAGATGCTGTCCTTTTTTCCATTTGTATGGTTTTGTCTTCTTTGTCAAAAATTAAGTAATCACAGGTGTGTGGGTTTATTTCGGAGTCTTCAGTTTGATTCCATTGATCAACTGATCTGTTTCTATACCAGGACCATGATGTTTTTATTACTATTGCTCTGTAGTATAGCTTGAAATCTGGGTGGTGATACCTCCAGATACATCAAGACCCAGCCATACCACTCATGGGTATACATTCAAATGATTCCTCACCAATCTACAAGGACATCTCCTCAAGTATGTTCATAGCAGGTTTATCTGTAATAGCTAGAAATTGGAAACAACCCAGATGTTCCTCAACTGATGAATGGATAAAGAAGCTGTGGTACATTTATACAATGGAATACTACTCAGCCATCAGAAACAAGGATATCATGCAATTAGCTGACAAATGGATAGAACCAGAAAAGCTCATCCTGAGTGAGCTAACTCAGACCCAGAAAGATGCACATGAGTATTTACTTATAACTGGATTTTAGCCATATAATACAGGATAACTATCCTATAACCAACAGACTGAAAGGTACAGTAACATAGTCGTTATTATTGTTAATGGTATACTTTGCCCTAGTGGAGCTGCCATGTAGGCCCCTAGTGCAAGAGGAAGCTCTTAGCCCTCATATGGCTGCTTAACTGAAGGGGGCTGATATGTAAGGTGCCCCACACCAGAGGAGTAGGATAGGTGGGAGAAGGGGGAGAGGGTGGAAGGTTGAGAGGGTAGGCCCAGGAGGGATAGAGGGAGGGGACTGTGATGGAGATTTAAATGGAAGTAATAAATGAACATTAAAAAAAGAATTGCAATATTGTACTCTCAAATGAGTAAACAATACAGATCCTAGCTCACCAAGATCAAGCTATGTCCTAGACATGATCAGTTTCTTCCCCAAAAGTTGAAAAGTGTTAAAGAAATTGATTTAGTCTTGAGAGATACACAGAAGTTAGATCAATGACAAAAGTGACATCTTCTCATTTGGCCAGCCAATTTTCTCTCTCTCTTTTTTTTCTGACTGTGTTGGAAGAGAGCCAATTTCTAGGAGACATGATGAATGCTGAAGGAGTAAGAGTCTCCAGTGTTTTATAACAATGTGGAAGGGCATTCTCCAAACAAGACCTCTGCTGTATTCTGGCTTTTTCTCTAGATCTTTATTCATGAGATCATCATTCTATTTATACATTTATAATCATGTGCAAGATTCTTTATTTGGTCTGACACATATATATTTCATCTACTGTATCTTATCCTAGAGTATTCTAAATTGCAGTAAGATGCTTTCATAAATTTTACAAATATTTTGAAATTCAGCAATTATTTTTTATTTCAATAAGAACTGGAATGCCATTTGGTCAATTATGGGGATCATTTAAGCATATGATTAGATGTGTCACTATTACAGTTGAGTAAGGTGTGACTACATGTCTGCTATTATTGTTAAATTGCATTTGATGGACTGCTATTGCACTTAAATTATGGAAAATAATTTTCTAATATATCTCATTAAATGGCACTGGACACTTACATATGAAAATCACTAGCCAGATTCAACCTCTAGCCACGGAAGTTTAAAGGACACAACACTGAGTAGAAAAGCAGGAGAGTGATAATTTGTTCTTGAATCCCACTTGAGGCCTTCTTCCATGACCTTAAATATAGTCTGCATGTCACTGAAAGCAGTGCTTACAGTTAGATGAAGAGAAATTCTATTATAAGACAACCTTGAGTTTGCTTGATTGCTTGCCATAAATGGAACCATAATGAATTGTACAGTTAGAACTGCCAGAAAACTGTCAATGACAAATTTCATTTCGATTTGAACCCTTCAAAATCAGCTGATGAGACAGACCACATGCATGACCATAGAGAAGTGTTCTGTACAGGTGATTG
The DNA here is from genome assembly GCA_907164525.1 of Lophiomys imhausi. NCBI lineage: Eukaryota > Metazoa > Chordata > Mammalia > Rodentia > Muridae > Lophiomys > Lophiomys imhausi. Next base: position 810,102 of record CAJQZJ010004753.1, read on the forward strand.
AACAGCACTTTTATGACTTGCTCCAGTTGTCATGGACATAGACCTCACCACTCTTCATTGCTATCAATAATCGCTCTTCGCTCTTTTCCTTCCTAAGAACCTACAGTGAGCTGACTAGATCAGCCTCCTATTCTCTGCTTTCCAAACACTCCTTTACTGACTCTCACTCTCCCATTCATGGATCTGTAAGGGTGACAGACTCTCCTTGTATCTACATATTTACAAACTACCATGAGCAGCATGTGCAGATCAAATACTCCTGGAGGAAGTTCCCAATGGTACCATGCAACTTTAAGTAAGAAGGCCTTAGGTAATAATGAAGTTTAATGGTATCATGTCATACAAAACCAGCTCATTTTCCTCAGGAAACATTAAACTGAGTAGCATTTCAGCTTTAAAAATCATCCTAGTTCATTTAATAATTATGTTAAATAACTAAACTATGTAAGATAGCCTAACACTTTATTTTCAAGGAATAACTCTTTAAGGTTTAAAATCAAGAAAGTTGTTACTTTTGTTATTGTTATTTGTTTTGTTTTTGTTTAAAAAAAATTAAAGTACATTGGTACCAATTCTTTCTTGTATCCTAGGTAGGTCGAATCTGCTTTCAAGATGACCTCTAGAGAACATAGATTTCATTTCATTGCCTTTAAAATCATGTAACCTTCTTCAGGACCCACTGTTTGAAACGCAGCCCAGCATCACCCCATCCAATACATCTGCCTGGCTCACTGTCTCCCTCACACCCATGTGTCACCTGTGTCACTCCTCTCTTGAGCACTGCTCTCTCCCATAGGACTTCCCTCTTTCTGACAAAATCCTACTCATCCCCTGAAGCCCATCTCAAATGACACATTTAGAGAATATTCTCACTAAATTAAACTGAAGCACAAGACATGTTGTTTTAATCACAAAACATACATGCATGCATACCATTTGTCTTATGAACTGTCAACATAGAGAAAAAAACAAAACAAAACAATGAACTGATGGGCAAAGGCAACCCAGGGGTGCCCTACCTTAAACTTTAAGTTTAATTAAAATCAGTAGCAGCAGCAGGAGGATCTTGCCACCCACAGTCTCCTAAGATGTCTCCTGAGGGGTGTGAGAGTTCAGAAGCGAATTTCGTAAATATCTGCAAACATCTCTTCCCCAGGGAAACGCAGCAAGAGTTAATACAGTCGGAATTACAGGCATGCCAACATGGGAAAGTTGCTTCCAACAAAATTTACAGAGAAGACATCAAGAGAAGTCTGCAAATAGTCAAAGTCCCACGTGACGTCATTCACAGAAGGGGGTTCAAAGGTCAGTCTCGAAGTGACCCCTAGAACTAACTTCTGTGTGGGTGAACAGGGGCTCTGTAACATTCAAGGTTATGTTCAAGTCCAAGAAAGCCAGCTGCTCAGGAAGTGTGTATAAAGGGAAACAAAACTAAGCCAAGGACAAAATACAACTCAGTAACAGCTAACAAGGAACAGCTTTTTGTGATATCAAGTCTGTTCTGCAGATAATTGCGAGTTTGGTCAAGTTTATTCTGACTGAAAAAAAAAAAAAAAATGACTCCCTGCTGACCACACCCCTTGCAGATGCTGTTCAGTCACCCTACTGCCTCCTCTAACCAAAACTTATCCCAAAGAAACCAACTTTCCAATTCTGCTTCCAACCTTTCACTCTTCCTCATCTCCACTGTGGACAGAGTTCCTGGGATCTCTCTGTTAAAACCATTCTCCCCACTCACACTGACGACTTTGTGTTGTTCATAACATGTGATTCACGAGGTAGGAAGGGTGTCAAGTGCTGGGGATTCCACAGTAAGGAGAAGACAGTCTTTAACTGCAGAAAACTAACTGTAGTTTAGGGAAGAAAAATAAGTGGGTAATTTCTATCCTATTAGGAAGCAGAAGAGGATCCAAGTTCAAAGTCACAGCTAGATCAAAGCCAGCAAGAAATACACTGTCTCCAAAACAAAGCAAAACAAAAACAAGAATTTGAAGAATGACACAACTATTTACACTGCTTTACTTTGTCTCAGCATCTGGAAATTCCAAAGCACTTATGTGTCTTAGTGAATGTGGAGTGACCTTAGTCCAGAAGGTCATTGGAAGTTGAGGTGTGATTTGCATAATAATTACACACAGTAGGGCAACATAACAGTTAGGGGCATAGTAAGAGTAGTCTGTTGTGGCTGTTCAAGTTTCTGTATCTCCTCATTTAGATGTTTAAACACAATAGTTAAACTAAGAACCTATCCTATATGATTTTCAACACAAGAAAGGGATAGAGAGTTGTGGCATACACATACAATAGAAATTATTTAGCCATTGAAAATGATGAAGTAATATTACTTGCAGGAAAAATGGATGCAGCTGGAGATAATCCTATGAAGCAAATTAAGTCAGTCTCAGCCAAAGAGCTTTTTTTTTTTTCTCATTTTTGGGTCCTAGATTTTACATAGATATGACATGAAACTAGAAGTAATACTGTCTAGTTGAATAAACAAGGGGGACTAATGGGACAGGGAGGAGAAGAGATAAGGGTGAGCACGTTCAGCATAAATACATACTTGTATAACAATGTCTGTATGTAACCCAGTATCATGTACAATAAAAAAAAAAACACATTAGTTTGTGAATTATAAAGAAAAAGTGTATACAATTTTACTACAAACAAAATTTACTTTCATTTAAAACTTGTCTTCTTCACAATCATTTGCGTATGTATGTTATGAGTACACACATGAAGATGTGTGTGTATGCTCATTACATCCATGCAGAAACCAGAGGAGAATGTCTGGTATCTTCTTTTGCTCTCATCTTATGTTTTAAGATGGAGTCTCCAACTGAACCTAAAGTTGTCTTTTTAGCTAGGCCAGAGGGTCAGAAAATTCCCAGTACTCACTTCCTCTGCCTTTCCAAAGTATGGCCAAGCTTGGCTTTCATGCCAGGGATGGAGACTTAAACTCAGGTTCTCTTGCTTTCACTCCACAGCAAGCAGTCTTAGCCATCTGCCCAGTCCTCCACCCTCATTTTGCTAGTCAGAATTTTAACATTGCTACACCTATATTCTTAATTAAATTAAACAAAGAAGATTGTTATTATACCTGTAACTGTATTTGCTAGGGAAACATTTCCTTTTAAAACCTCTTCCCTTCCTGTGAGTGCACTCCTGAAATTGGTTTTCTTCCTCCATGAAGGTTATTAGAATAAACATAGACCTGGCCTGTAAATCATGCTGCCATTCTAATTTAGATGAGATGTGTTACCAGCAGGAAGCAAGCCCATTCTCACATGAATAACTTTATCTATTATTATATATGATATTTTGACCAAAGCATGAATAAAGTTGAGTGTGGGGAATTCATTATTTCATTTTTAAATTTCATTTTTGTTAATTACAGTGATTTTAATGACAATTATTTAACTACTACAGAATCTGTTAGCATTCAAGCAGACTATATTTCTTCTCACCTTGTGGCTCTACACTGCATAAGAGGTGCTTACAACTCTCTGGCAAAGTTGATCATGGCATATTTGGGTAACCAGCCTTCCTGTCTTTGGGTTAAAACCACGACAAGGAGAGCAGGGGCTGCACATCCTTCTGAATAGATCTTCGGGATCACCTCTATCCTTGTTTAGCTTGCTGCTTGCTGCTTGTTCTGGGATTAAACATTTGTGTTTAAATCCAAGAAGTATGGCTGTGGACAGGCAAGACTCCTCCTGCCTACTCTGAATAGCTCCTTTATGTAGTAGGTTCATTCTTCTCCAGTGGACAGTGAGGTCAGTCACCCCAGAACCAAGCACCTCAGAGAATTGCTTGGCATTCATTTTTATTTTTCCAATTAAATTGCTCTACAGGAAACCCACAAAACCTGCCTTCAGACAAAAATTACTGGGATCAGCTATTCTGCTTGCTAGTCAACTTCTGAACACTGATTGTTCTTCTCAGCTAATAGGGCAGCCCATGAATCATCATTAGCTCCAGCAGACAGAACAGAAGCAGAATTGTAGACATTAAGAGCCCACCCCAAGTGATGTGGTTACTCAGGGCGTTCTAGTCAGGAGACTAGGCTCCAATTGTAGTGGACTCCAGTAGAGAAATGCAGTCAGCACACATACCTATGACATCACAGGCTTCTTCTCCTAACATAGCAGAGTTTCATGTTTACTCTACACTCTTTCTCCCTGGTTCCCTACTACCATTTGAGCAGTTAAACAGACTTCCATTTTGTTTCTTTCAGGTGGCTCTTAAGAAATGCAATGAATATCATATCTATAATACTTGTCCATAAGATTACTAAGGCCTTTGCTCATCTCTTCCTCATTGAATTTTCAAAATGTAAATACTTAATTTTTTAAATTAATGTTATTTATATTGCTTGAGTGTTTTGCCTTCTGGTATGACTGCAGACCGTGTGCATGCAGTATCCTCAGGGGCAAGAAGAGGGTGTCAGGTCCTCTGAAATTTGAGTTACAAGATGGTGAGGGTGCAAGGAATTGAACCTAGGTCTTTTGCAAGAACAGCCTGTGCACTTAACTGCTGAGCCATTTTCCAGCTCCAGGATATTGCAACTTTTACGTCTGTGTTACTGATGTCAAAAGTAGATGAAGTTAAACATCTACACAAATGAAAGCACACTCAAAAAGGTTGGAATTCTTACTGTACACAAATTCATGAAATAAGCTATGAGTGGGCACCATTGTGGGCTTTCAGTTTAAAATGTTTAAAAGTTTTAATATTTGAGTAGACTAAAATGAAAATATTCTATTAAGTTAAACTTTATCTGAATGAGATTTTTTTTATTTAGTGATAATATGAAGTTATTCCTATTATCTTATGTCTTATATTATCATATGTCTTTTATGATTATTACAGAATACTAAATATAATAATATAATGTATATTTGTCCCTTTGTTTTGCATTTTGACTAGAGATGATGATACATTCTGATGGCATTTAAATGTAATGTAGATGACTCTCCCTTCTCTGGCAATAACATTTCACACGGCACAGTCACTAGGAAGACAAAATATATGATTGGGTTTGACTCACAGCTGGATTCCACAGATACTTTTAATTTCCAACTAACAACATAATTCTAAACATCGCATCCTCTTTCTACATTTTACTGCATTCCTTCTCCATTTCTCAATGTCAGGGTTCTTATTATCCTTAACTATTAACCTACCCTTACTTTATGTATTTTAATAGTTTCCTAATCTCTCTCTCTCTCTCTCTCTCTCTCTCTCTCTCTCTCTGTCTCTCTCATTTCTCTGTCTTTGCCCTTCCTTCTATTTGATTTTCAATGTTGGTACCCATTAGTTTGACCCAACCTTCTCCACCACACTGATTACCACTCAGACAACGGCCTTAAGCTTCAGTTCCTCAGGCAGCATCTGAAATTCATCATGCCTTGTTTCTTCACACTCTGCTGCCTCATCCCTGCCTCTCCTCATGCCTCATGGTTCCACAGTGCCTCTGGTCAGCCACTGAAATAGGACCTTTCTCCTCCTACAACTTGCCCATCAATACCATTTGTCAGCACTACTTTTAGACTCTGAACTCTCTCATCTTTCACACTATATGCATCTCTTCCGAGTTTCCCATTAGCAAAACCATGGTGTTCACTTGAGAATCCCCAAATAGCCTGTTTACCACACCTACTCTTGATCTCCTTGAAGACTTAGAATCATCTCAGCATCCCCAAAGCTGAACACATGTCTGAACTGGCACAAATGTGCACAGTACCTATTTCCGAATCACATGGAACAATTTCTCAAGCAGGATGGGAGTGACTGGAGAGCCCCATTCAACCCTGACACCAACTCCACATTATTCTCCAGAGACTCATAAAGTCATTGTGATTATGTCAGTCAGGAACTTACCACTGTTAGTATCTTGCAGTCTAGTAGGGCTGACCTACTTCTGGGCATTTTTATCCATATATACATTTGTTATTCATCTAGTAGTAGATATTTTATTAGCAATGTGTAAACCAAAAAAAAAAAATAATGGGTTAAAAGAAAAAAAAAAAGAAAGAGAATTAAATAAAACAACAATACAAGTTAACACAAGCCATCATAGACACATAAGGAAATGTAAAGGGAAAAAAAGGACTAAATAAGAAGAGGTAAGAAGATATCACAGTTTGGGGATGAGATCTAAGGCATGCCAAGAGAGAGCTGTAGGAGCTGACCAGTAGTGGAAATTGGAGCTGTTTGGGGTAAATGCACTAAAAGCCCAGCAAAGCAAACAAGAGTGGCAGAATTTCACAAACTTAAATCCACAAAAGACAGAACCAGCCTTCTGTTGAAGTTGAGTTGTCTAACCAGGCATACCTCATGTGGTATTTCCCTACCAACCAAGGGTTTCCATATAGCCATAGCCTTTTCTTCTAAGTCAGAATCATTCCTCTAGTGTCAAGGTCTCTGGGATCAGGCTAAAGGTAATTTACAGTCATCCATTCACCTTCCATGGTATAGCCACAAAACAAAATCCCAAGTGTCAGCAAAAATGCAAGCAAAAGCAATAGGAAGAACACTTATCAAAAAGTTTGACAAAGATGCCTTGTATACCCTTTTTAAGGCTGTCCTTGTGATCAGATACAAAAGTCAGCAGAGTTAAAATCAATGTTGCTTCTGTAAAAACTGAACATTCTCTCTCACACAGTATATTTCCTTAACTAATTCTTGGGTGATGGGCATTGCTTATTTTCTCTTTTCACTCATTCCAAAAGAAACTCTGAGCCCAGAATACTTCAATCTTCCTTTTCCTTTGGCAAAAAACAAAGTGTCTTTTCTTAGCTTAGAGCTAAAAAACAGCAGCTTTCCTTAGCTTCCCAATGGAAAACAACAGAGTTTCATAGCGTCTATATAGAGATAATTCTCTTCTGAAGATGCTTAGAAAATGAAGACGATGTTATCGGTTTCTATTTGTCAGAGTTTGAAATATCCATCCTCATAAATATCACCACATTCAGGACTTATCACAAAAATGTGAAAACTCATAGGCTAGTAATTCTAATCTTCTACATTCTCCTTATGAAAATATTACTTTAGGAAGTCCTTTAAGGTAAAAGTAAAATAAATATTAGTTACAAGTATAACTTCCCAAGGACAAATGAACTGGTTTGAATCCAAAAAGTACAGTCCAGGTGAGTTAAACAAAAATCACACATTAACATACACATAGCTATACTGCCTTCTCAGTAAAACTACACTGTTAAGCCTTCACAGAATTACAGTACTTTTCAAGTAAAAAGGAGATGCTGCTCTCAAAATGTCACTACAACTTCAACTTTATCTGTTCTCATCTCATGTGAAATTTATGAACCTTGACTATGCTGATAAATTTTCTGGAGAGATCTCCAACAGAGTCAGCATCTGTACCCTTCAAATGGTCTGAAAAATTTTGGATATAAAACAAAGTAGACTAGATAGTGGAATAAATTTAATATAATAATAATGTGACAAGAGTGTGGATATATGTTACAATTAACATGATTTCATATTCAATACAACTGCTTCCAGAGAATGTGTATATATTTATATAAAAATTATAATTATATTATATATTATAGTAAATACACTAAAAGCCTACATAATATATTATAACACATATAATAATAAAATTATAATTATTTATATGTATACAAAATCATATATATATAATATATTTATATACTATATATATGTATATTTATTTATTTGTTTGTTTGTTTGTTTACTTATTCCTGCCAGGCAGGCTCTTTGCTGAAATGCCACCAGCATGTGTAGCACTGTCCTTGGTACTTAGTTGGCAGGTGGTGTGGCTGAATATATATATATTTTTTTCCTCATTCTATTGAGGAAGTCAGGTAATTAATTCCTTAATCCAAACAAAACTAATGCAATTTTAAAAAGTTGTTCAGTCTGAAGGAAGTTAATTAATCATAGCTTTAAGTGTAACAGAAGGTTTCCTACGGGAAGATGAATTTGAGATGGGTCCTAAATAATTACAAAATAATTATACTTTCAACAAGAGGCAGTGGAGATGAAGTGTATCCTGGGCTAAAGGTGGCTTGGCAGAGGTTGGGCCAGAGCTGAAGGGTAACGGGAATAAAAATAAATAAATAACAAATAAAAATAAATAAAAAAGAACACCTGCTTTCTGTTTACAAATCAGTTTCACGTCCTTCTCTCAGGAGCTCCAGCCTCAGTCACACCTTACAAATTCTCCCTTTACCTTTGGGACTTTTGCAAATGTTATTCCCTCTTCCAGGTCCTCTTCCCTCAGCACCACCACCCCAGTCTGCTTTCAGATCTCAGTTTAAAGAATCTTCTCAAGCAATTCATTCCTGAAACCACCACGCACCATCCTCCCCACCATGGAGATGGATTCTCTTCTTGCATACATGCCTATATATTGTTTGTCTTGCTTATTTTTATGAGTTATTAGGGACACTTCCATTTAGCGTTTATCTTAACCCAAAGACATAATGTTCCTGGCAGGCAGACTCTTTCCTGCTGCAATGCCACCAGCATGTAGTGTTGTCCTTGGTACTTGGCAGGCAGGTCGTGTTTGCTGAATAAGTGGTTAAGTCACCAGAAAATGTACAATTTTACTCTGTGAGAAAATTTGTCACTTAAGCAAAGCCTATAGTTTGCAAATTGTGGATCTTTCTTACATCTCTTATCTAAGAAAGACACCTAGAAAAAAAGTAAGCATCCTAAACTGACTCAAATTCGTCATAGATTTGGTTTATTATCCTACCATGAGAGAATCACTTTTCATGTAAAACTCTGAAAATTCTGCATTCTCAGTATAAAAACAGACAAGAAATATATACATTTGGCTTATAGCTAGTTGTAGAGATGCCAAAATAAGGATGCCTCAGATAAACTAAAATAACAACAAAAAAACAACTTACTGAAAGGCAGAGTAAAAAATATACAGAAATACTGCAGAGGAGGGGAGTATACAAGATTTGTGTGTTATAAGTGTATTTTAGCCATAGAGTACAGGATAACTATCCTACAACCAACAGACTGAAAGCAACAGGAACATAGACTTTGTTACCTGTTATTAAGATGCTTTGCCCTAGTGGTGTTGCCATGTAGGCCCCCAGTGCAAGAGGAAGTTCTTAGCCCTCATATGACTGCTGAATTGAGGGGGGCTGATATGTGAGGACAACCCACACCAGAGGAGTAGAATAGCTGGGAGAAGGAGGAGAGGGTGGTAGTGTGGAACTGGGAGGGGTGAAGGGAGGGGACTGTGATGGAGATGTAACTTCAAATAATTTTAAAAATTTTGAAAAGAATGCATCATATCATTTAAGCCTGGAAGCTGCTACACTATACAGAAAAATAATTCAAAGACAGAAAGATCATTTACATGCTAATTAATGTTCTCTGTTACTCACCTGATAGCTCATTGTGGCTGATACTTTCAATGACTTAATATGGCTTACCCCTCCCCCCCCACACACACACACTCATCAATAGGTCATAATAAAAGGGATGGGCATCAGTGTCTCAAGATGTGAGGCCCCAAAGGAAAAAAAAAAAAAAAAAGAAATGCATAAGCTATGAGCCCAGGACCTGCAGATGCATACCAAAGCTGAGAGTGGGTTTTCCTCCATTTCCTCCTATTGTTTCATAGCTGGACCTAAAATGGGAAATGGAAGTTTAACCGCACCGTGCATCATAACTCCCCCATGTCAGGGATGCACACTCCCTGACATATTTTTCTCTATGGATGTGGAGAAGTGCTGTGCTTCCTGGAAATGCTGTTACAGGAATAATCAAAACACACACTTCTGGGTGTCATTTTCCAGCTGAGTATACTGGCCAAAACACGTGGCTCTGAGATGGATATGTGAATTTCTCTATGACACAAAGTTGCTATGTATTTTCTATTTATTCTAGAAATATATTTGGATTTTCCAAGGGTCTTCAAATTGTTTTCAAGTTGTGTGTAGTGTGGATGCCAGCTTGTCTGTATGCATCATGTGAGTTCAGATACCTGCAGAGCCACAAAAGAATGTTAGATCCCTGGAACTAGAATTATGGATGGTGGTGAGCCACCACATGGGGGTAGGCAAACCAACCCAGGTCCTTGCAAACACAGCACATTAAAAAAACCTTTTAAAGGGCAAGTACCAAATTTCTCACAAAGGCATATCTTAGGGCAAACTTCACTTTGAATATTTTTCTCATATTCTGAAAAAATGATTTTCAGTTAGATCCTGAAAATCATCAACCCCCAAAATTTTCAGTATGAAGCTGTCACTTCATACAAATAATAAATGACATTTAAATAATTATATTACTATAAATATAATATTTAAATTATTATTATAAATAATAGCATAAATCATAAATAATTTATAATTTTGTCTTTACAAAGTTAATATAAATTTGTCATTATAAATAATAAATGACAGCTAATGTAGAACTTGATTTTTTTGTTTTGTTTGATTCTATTATTCATTTTATACTAAAAGTAATATTAAAAAATAATTATCTAAGTACCTAAAACTTCAAGGACTTCTTGGACACTGGAAACACTGCTCACATTTACAATTTATATCCTTAGTCACCACATTGTGGTACTTTTTGCCAATAGAGAATGCATTAAAATGAAAGGATTTAGTAATGATAAATTTCCTTTAAGAAGGGCATGGCAAAATGAGGCTGACGGAGAGGATGGATCAAGGCCAGGGGCATAAAAAGAAAAAAAAAAGTGGGAGGATACAGCAGGTAAGTCAAGGTTAGCAATACTCCCTAACTTCTGGTCAGAATTTCAGAGTTAAACACTTCAGTTATTGTTGTTTTTTTATAAGCACAAGTAAATCAATCAAAAATTATTTCTGACTTAGTTTTAGAAGGAGTTTATATTCTAGAAACATCTGGGAATTATTTATACTAGCTCAACTTTGTTCATAGGGTAAAAAGCTAAGAAGGCATCTTTAGAAAAAAAAAAAGTGGGGGAGGCTTTTCTAGTTCCATCCATGTGGCTACGAATTGCATGATTTCCTTGTTTCTGATAGCTGAGTAGTATTCCATTGTGTAGATGTACCACAGATTTTTTTAGCCATTCCTCGGTTGAGGGACATCTGGGTTGTTTCTAGTTCCTAGCTATTACAAATAAGGCTGCTATGAACATAGATGAGGAAACATCCTTGTAGTTTGGTGAGGAATCATTTGGATGTATGCCCAGAAGTGGTATGGCTGGGTCCCAAGGCAGAGCTAATCCAAGTTTTCTAAGATATAGCCAGACTGATTTCCATAGTGGTTGGAACTAGAATAGTTCACCCTGAGTGAGCTAACCCAGACTCAGAAATATGTACATGGCTTCTACTCATATAATATTGGATTTTAGCCATATAGTACAGGATAACTATCCTACAACCAACACACCAAAAAATTCAGGAATATAGACTTTGTTACCTACCACTGGGACAATTTGCCCTAGGGGTGCTACCATGTAGGCCCCCAGTGCAAGAGGAAGCTCTTAGCCCTAATATGACTGTTGAACTGAGAGGCGCTGATTTTTAGGGTCACTCCACAACAGAGGAGTGGTATGGGTGGGAGAGGGAGGAGAGCGTGGGAGGGTGGAACCAGGAGGGATGGAAAGAGGGCACTATGATGGAGATATAACTTGATGTAATAAATAAATATTATAATAAATAAAAAGAAAAGAAAAGGCAAGGGCCCTGGTGCCAGTGGCAAGGCTCGCAGGCTCTTTCCCACCTCTATCTCCTCAGATCAGAGAGTGGTGAGCTGAGCCAGCTGGCCTGGGCTTCTTTATTGCACCCTGTTATCTCTCTTCATCATCATTTGCAAGGGATGCATGAACTATTAGCAGACAGTATTAATTTAGTAAAAATTTTCAGTGGATTCTCCACTGTACTTAGAATAAAACCTAAAGTACCTACAATAGCAACAGTCCTGTATAGTCAGTCAGGTTCCGTCCATTTCTCTCAGTGAGAATCATGTTCCCCGTGTGCTAGAATCCTATTGGCTTTCTCTGTGTCCTTGAACAAGATAAGCTTGCATTAACTCTTCTAGGGAAGACACAAGTGAATTCTAATCCCCCTGAATAACTATCAATTACAGACCAAGTAAGATTGCACCAAAGTCCAACTTAGGAGACCAAAGAGTTTACTGTGCTTTCTTATAGATCACAGCTGGAGGGTCAATTATAGGAATGTGGTTGACCCTCAAACAGCAGCATCACTGCAAAACTCAACTCCATCATGGATGGTGGCCTCGTAGAATCTGCATCCTAGAGTCTGGCTTTTAATCAGCCTTTTATTTCTACATATGGCCTAGCATCTCCTAAGATCACTTGCTGCTGGTGTGGGTGGAAGAGTGGAGATAAGAAGCTAAAATCCCAGGCAAGGGTCTCCTAATCCTTCTCAGGGAATTTCAATGGCTTCATTACCATCAGTAGACTTGGTACCACTGTATTGCTCTGTTCTAGTTGCCATGGCTATAGGACAAAGTCCAAGATGGCATCCCCTCAAAATCTGAGGAAAAAGCATCAGGTAATACTTACAGGCATTGATTCACTTTTTTGGTATCAATGAATCCTGGCAAGGATGTCTCCTTGTAACTCAGGCTAATGTTCAAACACCACATGTCTTTCCTCCTCTCAAGATAACCTCAAATCTGTTGGGTGAATGCATGGCTGATTGTACAAAATCAGAGCTACGACGGCCAATGGGGTATCATATATGAAAACAGTAAAAGAAAAAAAAAAGAGTTAATCCTTTCATGGGATTAACTCAAGATATCCTTAAGATTTGATGGATATGATGACTGCTATTTTCTGGTAGGTGGACAATTCTTTCCATCTGTTCTTGGCCACTCTACAGCAATAGAACGCACTGTTTCTACTTGTATAGTGTTCTTTTCCCTGTTACTTGATAGTCCACTGTCTATCACGCTGAGGACCTTGAGAAAGAAGCAGACATCTAGGCTCCAGCTGTAAGTGCCTCCCAGGTCCTTTAGGGGACCTGGTGATGGACAGGTACTGCTTCTTCTTCTATGTGCAACACTGGTCTGTAGTGAGCATATTTGCCGAGTTCCACACAGAGGACTGGGTGCACACAGATGGTGAGAATCCTTTTTCAAAAGAATGCTCATACTCTAGGCGGAACTCGCCACAGCCTTGGATCTCTGCATCAAACCGCAAAAACGTTGTTTTGTTTCTCTTAGCTTAAGTGTGCTTTCGGGAGCTTGTCATCTAAGGAATGGTTTCTAATCACACAGAGGCCAAAAAGATGCTTTGTGCACTCTGATGAGTAAATAAAATAATGCTTAGAATTAAATGAGTTCTTGTGAAAGAGTGAAAGGGGTACTAAGGTTATGAGGGGAAAAGAAAAAGGAAAAACTCCCTTTTAAAGAGGGGCAGTCAATGTTCTTGAGATGGTCAATATCTCTCAGTTCTGAAAAAAAAGCAAATTTCAGAAGTAACTAAGAAGTATCTGTGCTTACACAGTTACAGGAAAAAAATTAAGGAAGAAATTGACAATGTATTCAAGAACTAGGCAGGAAGAGAAGACACTTCTGGAGGTAGGGAAATAATTGCCTTCCTGTGCAAAGGAAATCCAATGTGTAAAAGTATGGAAGACAGCAGGCATTACTGGCAGAGGCATTGAAGTTTTACCAAGTAGTGTCTACTTCTAAAACCCTTACATGAGGAGAAATACATTAAAATATTTTCTTATGAGAGCAGAATATTGTATAACAATTCTGCTATTTTCTTCATAATCATCAATAAATATCCTGTTGAGTATGTTGAATACTATATCTATATTAATATATGTTTATAGGAGACTCACAGAGATGAGAAATTTATGACCTGATCCCCATTGCTTTCTGCTTCTTTGATATCAATATTATTGTTATAGTTTGAATGTGCCATCTCCCCCACAGTACATGTGTTTGGATAATTTGGTCTCCGTTGGTGGCATTGTTTGGAAGTGAGAAGTTTGCAATGTGGAATCTAGCTGACAGAAGTAGGACACTAAGGTTGGGACTTTGAATGTTACTCTTGCTTCTGGCACGGGCCTTTACTCTCTGGGACCTGACCACCAAGAAGTGAGGGGCCCCTACCTCACACTTCTACTGCATCCATGATCACTATGTCCCTTGTAACCATGAGTCAAAATAGGCTTTTCCCATAAGTTATTTTTGTGAGGCATTTGTTCACAGTAATAAAAGAGAAACCAATATCGGTAATTCAATTCAACACACATCAGTGGAGAGCTTTTTATGTGAAAACATTATGATAAAAATAAGAGGGACACCAAAGTCAGCTAGCTCCTCAACTCAAAGAATTCATACAACAATATAGAAGGTGGGAGATCTATTATGATCATTTATCATCAAGAAGAAAAATTGAAGTCTGTAATTATTATGAAAAGAAAATAAAAGGTTGGGAGAGAGATTGCTCAGTTTTTTAGTCCTGGGCAGTAGTTCTGATATTTGAGTGTGAGAAAGAATGAATTGTGGGGAAAACTTGTTACAACCCAGACAATGAGGCACACTTAAGGGTTGTTAAGAAGTTTGCAGATGACGCTGGTAATTGCTACTCTGGGAGATGGCTTTTGAGAACTTCTGATTTAGGAATTGGTCTTCAGCTCTGGCTGGACTCTAAACTCCTAGGCATCTTTTGAAATGTCATTCCAAATCCGTGATAAATGAATACAAAGAAGACTGCAGCAATATGAGAAGATAAATCATAGGGATACTTTTGTCAGGAGTTGGGATACTGAGAAAGCAGATGCTAGAAGAATGAGGAGTCAAGAGAGGGCATTTATGAGGCATAATGAGGAAGGAGACATGATGGCGCATCTGAACAGAAAGGAAGCGCAGAGTCAGGTCATTAAAGAACTTCATTGCCAAAGATCTTCAAATCGGAGGATGGAGTAGTCTGGAAGGACAACACCAAGCAGATGAATACAAGAGTGGTGCTTTGAGACAGGGATGAGTAGCATGCTTCAGCAGCGGTCCATTTCCCTAAATTGAGTACACGTACACGGACACGGCTCAAGACCACGCGTTCTATAGACATGCTTCAATCTGGCTTCTAATCCAAAGACAACCAAGGAATACTTTTCACAAATTAGGAAGGTAAAATTCTCTGTAAAAGTCATCAACAAAAAGATTTTCTCAAGACTGAACTTAAGCTCCCTAAATCAATGCTCCTTAGTCGGGAATTAGAAACAAACTAATTATGAATCTAAGGTTAACATTTTTCTTTCCTCTGAAAGAATTAGTACATTATATACCCCTGAAACATAGACAAGGAAACAGAATTGAAATAGGCTAAGAAATTCCAAATCTGAAGCATCAGGATCTCAGAATACATTTGCTAAGGAGGAATAAATAAGTAATTGAAAAAATTAGGGAATTAAAGCTTCCTAAAAATGATAAATTATGGATGCATGGTAGAAGGGGAGGGGGAAACAGAGGGAACCATCAAACATAGATTTAAAGAAAAATAAATCCTGAGCACACTTAGGCTTATGATGAGGAACAAAAGAGAGAAAAAAAAGGAAAAGTTATACATTTAGAGTTGGAATTCCAAACAGCAGGTAGAGTTAACAGTGTGGTATGGGGTAGAAGGGGATTCTGTGAAGTACAAGTCTGTCATCTCACAGAGGAGAAAATTATTCCTCCCATTATTCCTCCCATCTCCTTAGCTTATCTTCTGTTTTGGTGTTCTCTTAGTCAGGTGATTGACAGGCCAGACAGTCCTATGCAATGCTCTAATCTTAGAGCAGGTCAGAAGGTCAAGTCCCCACTCTGGACCTGAGGCAGAACCCAGATTTTATTCTTTGGGTCAGGAGGAAGTAGCTTCCCCTTAAAGAGTCTCAAGAAAGCTCTGATACCTCTGCTCTTTCATGTATTATTTTACATCCTAAGGAGAGGGAAGCTGACATTTCCTTTTGTGGTGTTATCAGAGAAATAGATTAAGTCCAAAGCCAACTTTAAGGGAAGAGTCCATCCTCAATAGTTTCCAACTCTGCTAATTTCTGTGATAACTGCACAGTAACAGTGTAGAAAGAAAGATAATATGAAGATTCGAGCATTATTTATTTGGGTGCAAATACATTTTTATAATAACAAGCACATGACTGTCATATCTTCATATGGAGTCTTTTTTCTCCCCATGTGAGGGGTCAGCTGTTCAAAGAAATATTAAGGATTATGCTTTCCCAGAAATTCAATGACCCTTCCTGCAGATGCCACTGAAGACACAACAATGCTATTTCCCCTGGAAACAATCTGCTACACCTCAATCTCATCCCTTTATTTTCCTCAGAAATTAAAACCTCAGCACAGAATATTGCAAAACACTTTTTCTTAATCATTTTCATGGGACATAGCCATCAGGGTATTTGAGACATTCAACATTATAAGTATCCAAGGAAATATCATCAATAATCAAAGCTAATGAAAATGTTGTAGATCCTGGTCATGTGGCCAAAGCAATGTGAAAAGCAACACTAAGTCAAGAAAAGTGGAGGTTGCATACCTGAGCTTCTGATTGTATTGTTTGACCTTTTCCAGGGAGGCTGTGTTTATCTTTGCTTGAAACTCTTCCACAGAAATGTTGTCTCTATAGCAGTATCCTTCCATGCTCTCCAAGGCTGTGTAAACAAGTGAACAGTTTACATACCACCTTATAACTGAGTCTCGGTGCGTCTCTTCTAATCCTACTAATTCTCAAAAGATACACCAAAAAGTGTCAAGTATGAACACACAGGCAACAAGTGACTCCAAAATGAATGAAAATGTACCCTGTGCTCTCAAAATACACATCGAACAGTTGGTGAAAAAAATTTTTTTTGTTAAGTAGGCAAAGGAAATTTCTGGCTTAAACTGTCTGTATTTTTAAAACATTTTGAATGCATTGTAGAAGACTAGAATATGCCACCCCAAAATACGCCTTTTTGGCATAAGGATTATTTTTGGCTGGCTATTTTGAGAAATTGCAGACACAGGAAGTATTCTGAAAACCAAGTAAAACCTAGTGAAGCGAACACCAACCATGCCCTCCTTCACTTCTCTCTGCTCTCAACACTGGATGCGGATAGCTATCCCCAGGCCTGCCCTGACTCCCTTCAATGAGGTGCTGGAGCCTGGAACTGTAAGCTCCAAGTTCATGCTTTGAAGTCACCAATGATATGACAGGCAATGATCTTTCTGAAAGCAGCTTACATCAGCAAGCTCATCACAGTAACAGAAATGAAACCAGGACGTCATCGAATCCCATCAAGGCACTTCAAGATCTCATTCATCAAAGGGTAGAGGAACTGTCTAAAAACATTTGAAGTTGTCATTTCAGGCCACCAAAATCTTCTATGTGACTTATTCTGAAGACAGTTACTTCTTGAAAAGTCCTCATGCAAGTTTGAGTATGTCCACACAATCCTCTAAGTTCCTCTCCTATTGCTGTCAATGCTTAATTCTATGCTAAACATCTCTTCTTAATAAACTCCTGAATATTTCTCCTTAGTCTGATACAAGGGGTAGCATGGAGATGTATCAATGGCCCATCCTCCTGCCACTGACATCTTTCCTGATGACCATGATGAGACAACCTCTGGAGAAGTATTGGTGAGTTCGTTGACTGCTGCTGAACAGTTCTACTCTACTCTCATAGCTCATGTATTACCTTAGTTTCTTTTTTCTTGGAGAAAGTCCAAAGCCCCTCATGATGTTTAATGAATGTAACTGGCTCAGAAGACAGGTTTTCTCCTGGAGTTATCAATATCTATCCCTGGGCTAGTTGGAATAATCATAGCTATTTGTAGAGATATCACTGTAAACTCTATTTACTCACATCCAAAGCCACTCCCTTCTCTCCAAGAGATTGGCTGGAGACCTCTTGAGGAAAAGTGATTTTGGGGTGATACCAAGAAAAGTAAACCTTGCTAAGCAGAGCATTATAAAGCCTAAATATATTGGGAATGGCTGTTTCTATGTAAACTGTTCTCCAGACTTCTCTTGACACTGGCCTACTAGCATACCATATTTTCTTACTTTAACTATTTTCTGTAAGGCTAGCAGCCTTGGGCACAGGAACTCCACAGACCGCCTCCTCCATTGCTAGCTTGCTTTACAACTTCAACTTTTCTCTTTGTGATATTATGATTCCCTGTTTTTATTTTTGCATTCCCCCACTATGTATATAGCATTTTGTAGAGAGTGCTTTCAAACGTTCTACAGCAGTTGTTCTCAACCTGTGTGTTGCAATCCCTCTGGAGGCTGCATATTAGGTAGCCTGCAAATCAGATATTTACACTTCAATTTATAACAGTAGTACAATTTCAGTTATGAAGTAGCAGCAAAATAATTTTATAATTGGGGGGTCACTACAACATGTAGAACAGTATTAAAAGTTTTCAGCATTGGGAAGGTTGAGAACCACTGCTCTACAGCAAAGACAAATTTAAACTGCACAGGCCTGAATCTTGAAACCATTCTAAAGAAGCATAATAAGACAATATGTAGAGAAGATTTCCAAGGGGTATCGAGGGAGCTGAGTGGCTGCATGAGACCATTGATGGCAATAATGGAAAGCCTAGTGATGCAGTTCAGGCAGGGAACTCAGGGTGAGAATTTTAGGTTATTTTCAATTTCCTCCCTTCCTTTCCTTTTCAGATACACAAGAAAACATGCAGAATATAGTTTAGCCTCATTATAAGTTTTCTTTTAAGTGAAGGGATTTAGCCTAAAAGGGGAATCACAGGAAAACTTCCATTTCCCAGGGCATCATAAGCTTTTGCTGTTTGGCTCTGAAAATGGGAAATGTTACTGTAGTCTGCTTAACAAACTATTCTTTTGCCTCTTTGCTCCTCTCCTGGTTGTTCACTTGAGACTCATCAATAATTAGGTTAGGCACTTTGCCTTTGAGATGTAAATTTTCTATCTGGTTTTTATTATGAACTGTTTGGAAAGTAGAGATTTTAGGTTAAGGATTGTTTTGTGTTATGAAGAAAAAAATAAAATCAATAATCTAATTTAAATCTGGTACTTGATAATCCTAAACAAAATCTATAAATCATTTGATTTTAACATTTTTTATATATGGCTATACATACGCATACATTGTCCTCACTGAATGAAAAGGAGGAAATAACCATCATAGATATGGTTGAGGAGAAGGTTTTTATCATAGATATGAGGGAGAGAACAGCCAGAGGCATCTGGAGGAGTCCATGGCTAGCAGAATAGACAAAGCCATGAAAGAAGGTATGGGGGGAACAAGGGAAGAACAGAAGAATGGTGGAATAGGAGAAATGGCAAACAGAAGAACAGAAAGAGCCTAGGAGCCCAGCTGAGGACCAAGAGAACCAAGACAGCACTTGGCAAAAATGGCCGAGTTATGAAAGAAAGAGAAACTGGGGAAAGGGAAGCAAACCTCAGGAACTGGAAAGGGTTTAGGGTAGGATGCAGAGATGAGAAGTGCTAAGAGGAGCCAGGATTCTAACAGGTAATTGGCCAGAGTCTTATATGATATGTTAATAGGAACCTCAGTTAACCATTTGTTTCTTTAGGACCTAACACCCATATGCGTTTATAAGCTTGCATACTGTTTTCTTGGTAGCAATTTGATTTTTAAGTGCATGTTCACATAAACTAAGAATATTAAATTAGCATCAATGATTGCAAAGTGTAACTGGAGTTTTAAGGTAATGGTGCTGGCTCTGGGTTCCTAATAGACTGTAATCAGCCTCCAATCCCAATGCATCTATAAAGATACAAGCGATGGGGAAGGGAAACGGAGCAGATTTGGCCAATGTGCCTGTGTTGGAGGGAACAAAGAGATCCATTTACCTCAGATCTGTCTTTGGCTTACTGAAGTGAGCTTTAGACTTAAAGGAGAAGTCTGAAACAATAGTCAATAAAAATGTATATTTGGAAAGCCTTGGGTCAGGCAGTCTATGGTCTGCTTGATGTTATCTCAGTTCTGGTTCTAAAATATGGCCTGAAGAAGTCCTCCCTGCTTGAATAGATAAGATGGTTTTCAAGAGATGGCTGCTGACGTTCCAGGGTGCAACCTTACCAGGATGCATGACTGCTGTCATCTGGAGGTACTGATATGCTCTGTTGCTCCCAGGTTTGGAATCTTGACTTATCTCAGTGCCTTCAGCATGACAAGGCAATAAAATAACTAGACAGGCATTTTTATGTGCTAATCATGAAAGAATGGAGGCAAGCAGGCAACCCAGGGGGAGGGGGTCCAGGAGGGGATGAAGGCAGAGATGCCAGACTTTTACCATGCCTTTGTTGCCTTGTGGACCCAAGCAAAAGGCCAATGCTCTTTTAAAAGGTAGTTTCTAAGTAGCTGCTACTATAGGAGTTAAATTACTAGTACATTAGTTCATTTAAATGTGTTTGTAAAGGGAAGTAAAAATCGCCCCCAGGACTGTTAAGTGAGTAAAAAGTAAGAAATAAAAAGAAAGTACATGTTCCTAGTTATAGTAATGGGGAAAGTAGCTGAGAAGCTGGACTCTAGAATTTGGGGTTAAATTTGGTGGAGGCAGGGGCCAGCAGAAACAAATGATCTGTCCAACCCTTAGGAGAACCAGATCAGCAGCTTGGTTTGGAGAGGCTGGGTCCATTGGAAGGGAACTCTTATATGCCACTCCCATGGCTTTGGTACCAGATGAATGAAAAAAGAAATAAAAGGGATGGATATGACTGTTCCTAGGTATGGTGGAGGAGAAGGTTTATCGTAGATGTGAGGGAGAGGATAGGCAGAGATATGGACACCTGGGAGAGTCCAGACTGAACCATATGACCATGTATGGTCTTTTTTCTCCTTTTCCAACTTCAAACCTGCAGAATGCTGAGACTCTCCCTTCTGTGACCTTTGGGATCCATGGGTTTATCTTATCAGATCGTAACCATACCCAAGGTATTACAGAAATCACCTGTGTTCTCGTTCACTGAGAACAGGGAGGTTTTCCTTAGTGACCCTGAGAAGCAACATCAGAGACCACTCAAATCCCACACACAGCTATTTCACGCACTATTCTACATACAATTCCTTCCCAAGAAGCCCACATCTGGGTGTATATTATCCTGTCCTGAAATACTTAAATCTACAAAAACATCTCTTTTCAATCAATTCTAAATCTACTCCAGTCTAACTCACTCTCAGTTTCTTTTCTGGGGCTCAGTTAAGAACCTCAGCTTCACTTAGGCAGATGTCTTTGTAAAGAAGTCCCCAGGCTGCTGATGACAGCAGTGGGAAACAATGTCTCTGGCCCAAGTCCCACAGTGCTTAGTAAGCATGTAGTCCCATCTCTGAAGAGGCAAAGGCAGGACAGCAAGACTGGGGCACAGAGTGAGCTAAGGGCAGCATGAACTACATAGTAAGACTCTATCTCAAAATCAACAAGATTTGGGGGTACAACTCAATGATAGAGTGCTTGCCTAGTATGTACTAGACCTGAGTTTAAATAGCAATGTATGTGTGCATAAATTTGTTTATATTTACATTCTGTTATTTAGTTAAGCTTTATTAATATAAAAGTGCAAATGAATTCTTATGACAGTACTTTTACTCAAATGATGAGCTATTTTAGGTCAGGATAAAAGACACATGTAACATCTCATTCATTCTAAAGGTATTTTGCTTAACATAGTTTTCTTTTTAATAACCTTTTTATTAAGCATTTATTTTCCCTTTAAACTTTATGAGTTTTGGTTTTGTTTTTTAGAGGACTTGAATCCCACAACAGAACCCAGAAGTCCAAGTTTCATATGTAGGGTGCCAGCAGACAGATCGGTTACAGATGCAATTTGGTAATGTAAATCCATTTCCCCTTGGAGTAGATCACCAATCACCAGCTATGGCTTTCGAAAGAATATCTCAAAGTTGATTTTGAATTAACCTCATTTTCTTCCAAAGCTGCTAAATGCAGCACACTGTAGAGTAAATAATGAGGTGCCATGAATAAATAAAGAGTTACCATTTTCATAATTTTTGGTTTTTCAAAACCACACAGGTGACCATTAATTTGAACTATGATATATTTCCTAAACTTCTTGGATCTAGTAAATGTCTCAATGAAACTTCTAAAGTATAGTACCAAATTTGAGTTTTTTTAATAAAAATCATATTGTCATACAATTATGTAGAAGATTACAGAGGATGCATCCAACATGAACCCCAGCACAGGAAGCCACCTTTGCAGCTTCAGGTTTGGTGTGTTTTTACCTCATAGTTTTAATATTAATTAGGAAAGTTGTAAAAGACTTAGCAATCCCTAGGCCCTGAATATGACCAGGAGTAAATAGAATCCTTCTGAGGAGACACCCTCAAATACACACAGGGTTCACTAATGCAAAAGGGGGGGGGGCATTGTTGTTCTGTTATCAAGGAGCTATCCAAGGAGGGGTCAGTCTATTGACAGTCATACTGCAAAGCCAATTACTCTTCCTACTAGGGAAGCTAACGGTGACACCCTAGTTTCTGCTCTTGAGGAGCAGTGCAACCAACAACTGGCAGATTAATTAATACCTAAGACCCTCAAGTTCCATAATCTGCTCATGGAAAACTAGAGTAGCTACTAATGGTGGTTTTGGGGAGATAATCATTGAGAAACTTTTCCCTGGTGGTACTGCCCTGTAGGCCCCCAGTGTATGAGGAGTCTCTTGGCCCTCATATGACTGCTGAACTGGGGTGAGGGACTTTTATGTAGGGACACTCCACTCTAGAGGAGTGAGATGGAAGGGTTAAGGGGTAGAGGGTGGGAGGACAGGACTGGGAAGGGTGGAAAGAGGACACTATGATGGAGATGTAACCTGAAACAATAAATAATTAAATAGGTAAAGAAAAAAAGGATAATTTCATTAAATGATAGTATTCAGAGAGCCTGTGACATATATAATATAATGTAAAATAAAATACATAAATAAATAAGAACTTGTTTATTGAAAGAGCTTTATGTTCTAGGCAACATGCCAGATATTCCACAAGAGTTAATAAGTCAATGTCCATGAGTTATGAATTGTGTTTAAACATGCTTACCTAAGTAGACAGTCTGGAAACTGGTCAAGGGTTCATGCAAGGACCCTTCAGTTTGTGGCTTCAGATCAGAAAGACAGGGACAGTGGAGAGGGGCTTTAGTGGAACTGAGTGTCTATCTGAGATATACTTTCATTAGGGCCTGTTCCTGCCCTTGGAGCCCAGTACAAATCATGTGAATATAACTGAGTATAATTTTAATGAAAACTCCTCTGTTCTTATTAATTGGTATTTTTCATTATGACTTTTCACAACAATAACAAATTCACATGACTATTAAAATTCATAACAACTACTTTTTCTAAGAAAAGGAGAAATGTCTAAGTTTGCCAAAAGATTTAGCAAGAATTTCATGGCATATAATAAGGTTGTAGAGAATAAAAAATACAGAAGATGAGTTCTGTATTTAAAAATTAGATTTGTGTGGCCAAAGGAGGAAAGTGAACAATATCCTTTACTTTAGCTAAATGGTTTGTTTCATTTATTGTTATTTAAATTAACACAAAACAGAATAGTATTCTGTAAGTTAAATGTCTAATCTCAAAAACACCAGATTAAATATATAATAACCATGGTAAGTTCAAACTTTGTTCTCTCTAGCATTTTCTTATCTTTTCCTTATTTCTTATGTGTACAACATAGTTCTCAAAGGTTATATTGATATACTTGATTGAAAACATACTTAATAGCATTTAATTAGAAACAATATTTAAAACATGACTTTAGTTTGCTTGTTTCATTGCTAGCATTTTTGAATTAGAGGAAATAAAACATCCCACTAAACTTAGATAACTAGGAAGAAAAAAAGGGCTAGACAGACCTAATCAACTTTCAAGAAAATTAAATATTAAATTGAGACTCATAGAAAGCTACATTTCCACTTATTTCAAAGAAAATTCATGGTTTTTTCCCCAAGAAGCTGATTAACCAAGAAAAAACATAAGATCTATCAATATGACTTTTGAGTGTGTTCTTAAAACATGCTACTCAATACATCTGCATGCCCATGTTCACTGCAGCAATGTTCACCAAAATCAAGCTATAAAATAGCCCAGTGTCCATAAAGAGATGAATGGATAGGAAAAAATGTAGAGGCTTATTCACCAATAAGAAAGAACAACATTCATGCTGGAAATGGATGTGACTGGAGATGATCATATTAATCAAAATAAGCCAGACTCAGAAAAAACAAATGGGTCATGTGTTTTATCTCATTTATGGATCCTGTTAGTTTTTCTTTTTATAGATACATAAAAAGAAGAAGGGAGATGGAAGTAGGCTGGTGGGAAGAGAAGGATGAGATACACAGAGAGGGTAAGTATGGTCAACGCATACTATACATGAAACTGTCTTTTATGAAACCCAACAGCATGTACAATGAACACATACAATGAAGAGAGTAAATCAGAGCCTCTCCAGAATGACTGAAAACCTCCAATCAGCAGAAACTCTATAGATATCATTACTGGATTCATAGCTACTGCACAAACACACACGGAAATGGTCATGGCCAGTCGGAATTCCCCAAGATCGGCTGTCAAGCTTTGTGACTCCTGATGTGATATTTGTGAGGGGAGTTCTACACTCACACACAAACTGAATAACGAGATATCATTCCTGGCAACTGTTTGTTCATTTTTAAAGCAAGCTATTTATTGTTTCAATTACAAATGCCATAATACGCCAAATGGTAAGTAATATTCATCTTCTAATGATATTTGAAGAAAAGATGGGGAGGAAAATAATCTGAAGGGAAGTAAAGAAAAATGTTTACAGCAAAGTTCTCCTCTAAAAAGAGACACAGCACTCAACAGTCTAGGTAAATTGAATTATTCCAGACACACAGAAAAATAGTTTGTAAAGGATTAATGGTAGCAGCTTTTGTGGGAGCCCCCTCACTCTAGGAGACAAGCAGAAATGCCCCCAAGAGACCAGCACCGTGTGGTTCCATTTAAAGATGACCAGCATTCAAAGACCAGCAAATGGATGCTGAACGCCTTCTAGGAAAAGATGCCATGTATTTCAATTCACGGAGCTTTATGTGATGTCATGTCAGCTCATGGTAGAACACAGGTTTGGGAGCCCAAGGTGGCAGCAGAGTAAACAATGCATACCATCTGGTGGAGCTGAATTGTAACTCTCAACACATATGACACACTCTTAACCTTTAGTATTCACAAAATAAATATGTGATTTTACTGTGAAACATTACCAATACCATCCTTTTTTTTTTTTTTTAAAGTCATACTGGATTGCAGGAAGTCTACATCCAAAGACTTGAATCATTGTCAGAGGTGAAAAACTGTATATAAAGACACAGGAATAGACAGAAAAGAAAGGCAAGGGGCCATCAAAGAGAGGCAGAGCCTATGAAGAAGTTGCCACAAACCAAGGGACACTGAGGACACCTGGAAGCCATGATGGAGATGAGAAAAAGATCACTCCTAGAGCCTTCTTCAGAGGAATGCCGACTGCAGTCTCATGGAACTATGATAGAATGAATCTCAGATAACACAGTTTACTATGTCAGACTCAGGAAACCAGTCCATCCATTCCACTGACTCAATTTGTGACTCCTTTGAGCTTCTTATCTCTATTTCTATTGGTTTGAAGATTCCCAAAGGAGATGCTTTCCCTCAGAGACAAATCAGGGGTTCCACTGAAATGTAAGCTATAGTCTCTTCCTGGCTAAGGTTCCTGGGTAACGCCACCAGCCATGAGAACAAGATTGGGCTACTGTAACTTTATGGCAAGAGGAAACCAGGTGATCTGCTGAGGTCCCCTTGGGGCTTCCTCACCTGAATGCTATAGTGAATATACAAGGACATTCATCCTGTCTGAAAGGGGGAAAGGTTAAGAGCTCAAGTTCCCTCGGGATGAAAGTCTGGTTGTGCTATAGATCATCAACCAAGACCAATAGAGGTGCAAGCTCAGAGAGAAACTTGTCTACACTCAGAGCCGTCCCCAGTCTGCTGACTGGCGTCCATATAAGGAGAAGGAAGAATCGGTTGAAGCTTTAAGGCGAGCTGAAGGAGTAAGGGCTATAACTTGTCCCAAGGGCCAAGTCCTTTTGAATTCTATCTCCTCCAAGGAAGGAAAGTCGATCGGGGTCCCATAGGAGCCTCTTGCAGTTTTTACACAAAAACAAAATCTGAGGGACAAGGCACAGACTAGAGAGGATGCCCCAAGAGCTGCCAGGCAGACACTCTATCAGAAATAGCCAATTCATTTCAGAGCTGCCACCCTCCACTCTTTCAGGACACCATCAACTTTTGATGAAGAAAACTGAGCCTCAGCGATGCTTCCTTATAGGAGCAGCTTGAATCTTAACGTTCCTTAAATATGCAGAACTTTTTGCATTGTCTGTTTGCTTCAGCTACATGGACCCTTAGACATCTGAACATGTATGAAATGAATTCGTATAATTAAACAAAGATGAACTAAAAAACCACAGCACTTCGTAATCCAGGAAGCCCGGTGGTTTCTTATCCTGGTAGACTTAGTGACACCTAGAAAACTGTGGCAATGTCTTAGTATTTGTGTACTACCTCCCAGTGAGTCTGTCTTAATGGCTGTGTGTTATGCGGGGCTGGGAGTGGCCACTTTCTAAAACTTTCATGCTAAGGTGACTTTGTCCAGCCTGCATTGACTACTGCTGACAGTAAATAAGCTATGAAAATGAAGAGACATGAAAATAAGTCAGCAGAAGGAAGACCTGAGTATTGATTCTCTGTACTGTTTAATTTCTCTCAAACAAGGAGTCCAGGAACCCATCTGTCCTCATGAAACTATGTAACCTATAGAAAAGCATGCCTACATAGGAGGTAAATGATTACCTTAAAGGGATCTTTGCCTTCAAGCATGGTAGATATTCTTTGTGTCTATCTCCATGTGCCTTGTCTTGGAAATCAGTAGAACTTTTGTTTGTCTAGATCCTGTTCTGAAGCTATGGCTTCCTACAATACACATTTACCTTTGACCTTGCTTATGTCCTGCCCTTGAAAGGAATAGAGCAATATCCTTGGTTCTGCTACCATAGGCCATGCTAAGTGTAGACACTGAGGGCACCCCCAGGAGATTTTCACATTCACAGACTTTTTGTTTTGTTTTCCTAAAGTAGCCAGTGAGGAGCTCTGGACAATGAAAACTAAAACCCTTCAAATTATGTCTATCCTGGGAAAAGACCATTTCTTTCTTTTAGCATAATTGTCAAGCACCAAACATGGCAACTTTTATTCAAAGCGAGCCTGGAACCCCCCGGGCTTCTGTCAGAACACTGAGAGATACTAATGAGAGCACATGGGTGCTTTACAATTACAGAGGCATTTGCACTCCTTTAAGGAAACAGCTTTATTTATCACGGGTAGCTTTTAATGAAATCAGCTGTTTCCAGTCTTCTATGCCCTTCTGTGACTTTGAACATGGGTCTGGCAACAACCCCCAACTCCCCTGTCTTTGGTTTCTCTAGACAGGGTTTGTCTGTGTAGCCCTGGCTGCCCCTGCCCCTGCCCCTGCCCCTGCCCCTGCCCCTGCCCCTGCCCCTGCCCCTGCCCCTGCCTCTGCCTCTGCCTCTGCTTCTGCCCCTGCCCCTGCCCCTGCCCCTGCTTCTGCCTCTGCTTCTGCCCCTGCCTCTGCCTCTGCCTCTGCTTCTGCCCCTGCCCCTGCCCCTGCCCCTGCCTCTGCCTCTGCCCCTGCCCCTGCCCCTGCCTCTGCCTCTGCCTCTGCTCCTGCCTCTGGAGTGCTGGGATTAAAGGCATCTCTTATGTTACTGCCAGGAGGTGAGACAGACAAATGTTTACTGCAGAGATTTTAAAAGATTTTTAAAGCAATAAATTCATTTTCAACTGGTTTCTGCAAAAGCTATAAAATAAAGATTACTTATAACATAATCTTTTTTCCTACATACATTTGCAATGGGGTGTGATTATTCAGTTATTGAAAGTGGATGTGTCACAAATGAAACATTTTTTTTTTAAAGAAACGCTTAGTGCCATCTGTCATATCAGTAATGGTTTTAAAGATGACATTTTTTAAAAAGACAGAACTAAGACTGGCAAGATGGCTCACAGGGATGCAAGGCCAACAACAGAAGCTTGATCCCTAGAATCCACTTAAAGTTAGAGGGAGAAAACGGACACCACAGATTGTCCATATGAATTCTGTGGCATTCTCTCTCTCTGTGTGTGTGTGTGTGTGTCTGTCTGTCTGTCTGTCTCTCTCTCTCTGTGTGTGTCTGTCTCTTTCTCATCCCTCCCTCCCTCTCTCTCTCCTAATAAAAAAATTACAAAGAAAAGATACAAAGAGCACCGAAGAGCTCAAAGTCCAATCAAAACTATAAAAATGAACTCTGTGGCCCAGAATTCTTCTCTGTCATCCAACTGTGTGGAGACTTCTGAAAAGGAAAGCAGCTCACCTTGGGAGAAGAGAACAGGATGAATCTTAAACCCTCCTCCATTCTTCAGCCGTTGAGGCAGTTGCTCAAAATGGTAAGTATCGATGTAAAAGTAAACTTTCAGAGCCTGCCGGCTTCCTTCCACCTGGTACGTAAGAGGGACATCTAAAACGACATAAAATGCCACGTCACTTCCTTAAGTCAAAGATATTCTACAAAGTACATTTGGATTATATCAGTAATGTGTCAAACTTTTAACAAAAAAAATTCCTAAAATTTGCTACAAAGTAACATATTAAGAGTGTTACTGTATGTAAGTTCCTTGAGGCATGTGAATGGCCAAGCCCCACTCTGAGACTGCTCTGATAGCCAGCCCAACCCCCATCCTCCTAGACTACTCTAATGGCCATAAGGTGCCCCTGGCCTACAGGAAAAAGAAAAAAAGGAAATCCCACCACAAAATCCCACCAATCCCAAGCCACCATGGAAACAGTCCCTCTCCTGCCCTAAAATGTCTCCTGCTCAGTTCTTTGCTGCTTCTTGCCCCAGCGGATGAGGCCACTATCTGTGTCTTTACCAATAAACCTCTCGTGTGAGGTTTGTTGTGCAGTGTGACTTTGTGGTATTCCTTGGCTCCTGACTGCCGGGATACCCGACCATTCAGCTGTAACACTTGCACTGGGGAGACCTTTCCCCTCAGATCTGTAACATCTACACTGCACATTAGGCCCACGTGACATATAAAGTGCTGTTTGGTAATAGTACTAAATCAGACTCTCACTAGTATTGAGCTTAATATCTAATTCTGTAATGAAAACTTGGTTCACTTTGACATACCAGATGACTCATTTAACTAACTAAACAAGGATCTCTCAGGACAGCTGCCTCATTCATATTTAGTCAAAATGAGCCCACAGGGTACACTCCTTAAGTAATATGTGAGAAACGGACTACAGAGCAACCATTTAAAAAAATGAGCATGGGTTTTAAAAGCTCTGTTCTCTGAGTATCAGATTAAAATGAACCTTATTCTGTTGAGGGTGCCTAATGGTCATAAAAATTATCTTTTCAAATTCTTGTAGCTCTTTTCAAATACCTTAAAATCAATGCAAAAAAAAAAAAAAAAAAAAAAAAACCACCCAACCTAAATAGCTAAAATGCTGTGGGAGTATTTCAGAGTGTGACTATAAATCCTTTTCCTTCTACATGAATCCACAAAATTACAACTCCAATAAAAAAGTATATAATATCATTCTGAAAATACTCAAATTAGAACACTCCTACTAATTAGTCAAAAATTAAGAGTAAAACATAGGAAGTACTTAACATATCTTTTTGATTCAACATTAGCCCTTCAAACTTGCTTCCTGACTGAAACTGGTGAAGAGTTCAAGTTCAAATGTCATCTACTGCACAGATAACAAGCTCCCTATTTATCTACTTAACTGTGTATCTTGGCAAAGGAGCTATGGCAGCAATGTTCTCTAGTCTCCTTTATCCTACAACCTAATGCCTACCTTATTTCTGTAACTATTTCATAGAGATACATTAATAGCTTGACTTAGAAAATAGAAAAATAAGTTTCTCAATTTAAGATTTAGAAGAATGCCTTTTTTGTGATTGAGAAAATCTTTCATTTCTAGCTGTTAAAATTAAAAACAAAAACAAAAAGCAGCATGATGGGGTGATGGTATGCATTCTAAATGTTAATTAATTGGTCCTACTTGCTGTCTGTTACTTACATTGTCTACGATTCATTGATTAAATGCTGAGGCCTGAGATTGGACAAAGTCAGAGGTAGGAGGGACTAAGGTGTAGGCTTCTGAAGCAGAGAGGTTGATGGGTAAGAGAAGCCTCCAAGAGAAGAAACAAAAAGCAGGAAGGAAGACACACTCCATTGGGTAGAGAAAGAGCCTCATTCCACGTGACCTGGAACATCAGCATAGCATGGAGAAAAACAGCCCAGGGGGCGTATGTATATTATACGGGGCTTTATTCAGAAATAGAATGAAGAGCTAGCTTAGATGAACCAAGATTGCTCAATTCAAGCCAAGGCATGTTAAAATCCACATGGTTTCTGTGTGTTCATTTATAATGGGTGGTTAAGGAATAACAGCTGCCAATCAATTAACAATAATATAAATACTGTTAAACAATTTAATTAATTATTTCCACAGCAGCAGAACAAAACCCATGAAGTATGGCAGTTCACACCTGTGCTGGAAAGTTGTGGGGTTCCTGCCTAACCTGGGCTACAGAGAAACAGATTAGGAGAGGAGGGGAGAAAAGGATATAGAGATAGATGGACATAAAAAGAGAGATACCAAGATTAAGATAGACTGAAAGTTAGAGGGGGCAGACAGAGACAGAGTTATAGACAGAGGCAGAAGGAAGAAAATATAGACAGACAGAGACAGAGTAACAGAGACCGAAGAAAATATAGGTTTATGTCTGCTAAATATTTATGCATTTTATAAATTTTATATCTGTCATATATGTCAATGTTTATTAAACTCTATGTACATACTCTTTGCCATTGATGCAAAAAATTGTATTAAGTTCATACTGTTATTGAAAGGATGACAATGATGCCACAGATAGATGTGTATTATAGACGTAAAGTAAAGGAAGAAAGGAATTAAGGAGGTAAAACTTACTAAGAATTAGCAACATCTTGTTATCAGTGAAGAACAAACTCAATACTACATGAAGGAATGAAAAGAGTTTCCCTGTGCATAATTCTCATGAACATAGAAATTACTCCAAAATATAAAATCAAACATAGCAAACAAGTATATACCATTATTAGATGGAATTTACACAAGGTACACAAAATAAGTCAATGTAATCCATAGTATTAGTTGACCAAAAAACACTTCCCTAATCCTAGAAAAATACAGAAAAAGCATTTGATAAAATATAGCATCTACTCATGAAAAATTATTCTCAGTCAATAGGTGCAAAAGAGAACTTCCTTAGCAAGGCAAAACAAAGCTATAACTAATATCATACATGGTTGTGATATATGATTTCTCACTAAAAACAGGAGCAAGAAGATGTTTATTACCTCTCATTTTCAGTGCTGTACTAGCTGTTTCCACTAAGACAATCGTAGAAGAAAAGGATATGAAAAATAGACACATCAAGAAAGGAATAAACTTCTGGTTACAGATAAGATGCTCAGCAAAGGAAGAAAATCTGAGAAGGTTAACAAAATTCTCTTGAAACTAACATATGTATATATCAAGGAATTAAGAGATAAAATTAATATACAAAACACAACTATTTTCCCATATGTCAGCAACAAACAAGTAAAATACAAAATTAAAAACACACTACATTATTTGTACCAGCATCTTCTAAAATGAAATAAATATACTAAAATATGTACAAGACTAATATGAGAAAAATAAAATTTTTGACACACACACAAGAAAATCCAAACAAACTAGGAAACCAGCCTATGCTCATGATTAAAAGGAGTCAGTATTGTTAATGTTATTTATTACTGATCTGATATACAGTTTTCATATAAACTCTTAAAATTCTAGAGTATTCATGGATATCAACAAAATATTTCCAAAGTTCACACGATGAAGAAAAGGAGTGAGAACAGCTAACATAGTGCTCAAGAAGATCAAGAGAAGAACAGGGACTGTCTAACGCCAGGCACCACTCTACAGTTACAGAAGACAATGTGCTGATGGCAGAGAAGAAACAAACAGCTGAATGGAACGCCAGTCTAGAAACATGTGAACTATTCCACGTGAACTGCCAATTTATCCTTGACCAAAGAACAAAAGCAACACAATAGGCTTTTCATCCACGGTTTTTGGAACAACTGGGCATATACATATAAGAAAGAATCTTAAAATAGTGCTCTTAGCCATTCACAAGATTAACTCAAAGAAGGTAAAACCCATATGGAAGGTGCATAGCCATGTAAATACTAGAAGATAGCACAGGAGAAAGCCAGGTTATCATGGGTAAGGCCATCTTAGAAATAACACCAAAGGCACAGCTAATAAAAAGAAAATCTGATCTAGATTTTATTAAAATTCAAAATTTGAGCTTTACAAAAGATGATGCCAGCACAATGTAAAGATAAGCATCCAGTCAGGAGAAAATATCTGTGAAAGATCCTTCAGATAAAGGACTGTCTCTCAAAATATACGAAGAGTTCTAAAAACACAAAAAGGAAACTATGAAGCTGTTCTAAAACATGCATGTCAATGTAGAATTGAAACCCACTGCCTTTTACTTGTTGAAGGTCATCTTCTATGAAAAACAAATTTATTTTGAGAGAAATGTAAATAATCAGCAGCTTGCCACTATCACTGTGTGAGGGAGAGGCTGGGAACATCCTATGGAGACTCATCCTAGAAAACAGCTGTGACAATATCTACCCTGGGGATGTGACACCAGACCAATGATAGGGATAAGTGAATTTATAAATAAGTTTTGATTTACAAGTTGATATCTCAGCCTGTTTGGATTACCTCTATAACCCTTTCTCAAGACTTTGTCTTCCTTCAACTCCATTAAAGAGCTATTTCTACATGAAGCTTTCTCCTGTCAGCCCTGAAAAGGCCACACCACCCCTCTTGTTTATGCATCTTTTATTTCTTCATGGGGTTTATCCTTTCCTACCTCTGCAGTTAACTCTTCATTGTCTCATCTTCGCTGCCAACATCATCTCAGTACGCTGGACCATGTCTCTTCCATCCATTATGTTATCCTTAGCTCCAGGCACAATGCTTGCCCCATATGAAGACAGTGGGAGCTTGCAAGTACTCGCCCTTTTGATAACTGTTGTCCTTATCAATTTCATCATTATAAAGGAGACATTACATCATCATTTGCCCAAAAAGCAAGTGAGGGGATGGATTCAAATACTGATTACAACCATCAGCTTCATGTAATGCTTAAGGATTTCAGACACATTATTTTATTGAACCTCCCAGTTCTGAGTTGGGGAAAGCTAATGTTTTGGCTGGCACACTGATGGATGAGAATGAATGCAAGATTTGAACTTGGGTTCTAGGTCAAAGCAAATGGTATCTTTCCTGTTGATCCTTCCATCCTCTCCCCAGAGGAGTGCAATCAACTCGTGCCTATACCATTGATGAAGACTTTCTTAGCTGTCCCGACTCTTCTGCCTCTTCACAGGTGGAAAGCTGAAACTACCTGCCATAAATGTTAACAAACTTTGGTTTTCTTATACTACTCAAGTCAGACGTGCTGGATCTCGGGTATTGACTCAGCTTTCACAATGAGAACTCTCTCCTAACATCATTTTGAACATGCTTGGAAAGTTGATGTTATATCATAGCCTACCCTTAAAAAAAAAAGACAAAAAACAACAACAACAAAACCAGATCCCACAGGCTGAAGAAATAAGGAGAGATGCAGGTGCAGCCCTCTCCCTGGGGCAGAACTAAGAAGCTGTTCTGCTTATAGTTTTATCCATCCTGATTTATGGTTCTAACTCGTCCTGACTTCTCCACACTCTTTGTCAGTTATGCTATCCCAGACTAACCTACATGGTGTAAAACTTCCTGCAGCCCCCCAAACTTCTAAAAGCCAGATAGCACCCTTTGTTCTGGGAGTTTCTCTGAACTCCACTGTCTTCCCCAAGCCATCCCTCTCATAGTAGCTCTATCTTTCTTTTTCTCACTGTAACTGGCTGGCCTCACACTCACTTCCAGAAACTCACAGAAACCTACCTCCCTAGGCTCTTCAGCTAGAGGTCTGGTGCTAAAGGCACACCTGACTAAACTACCTCTCGATGAAGTTCCTCTCAGTTTTATGGCAAGCATCTCCTTCCCTTTGAGGCCCAGTTTATGTTGTTTTAATGATATTGTATCTATCCTTCTAATTAATGTTCTCTCAATCAGGGCTCGTTTGTGGTCTCCAGGCTCTTTCTCCTAATAAACTTCGTTCCTGAATGAGTGAGTCTTTTCCCAAACCCACAATGGCTGCTCTTTCCTTATTTTGATATTTAATGGTAGAGTCATGAGGCACCAAGACTGGCATTTTACCAGAGAAATACCTTCAGAAGTCCAAGTTATCCTCCAATGAGATGCGTTAAGGACATTAACTAAGCAACAGCACCATGCATGCTTTCTCATGGACACAGCTATATTTAAAAGCCAACTTTACTTACGTGATCACAATTAGCTTTACTGGTTAGTATATGTGCAACACATAAACGTCTCTTACTGTGGATAAGAAATCCACTCACAGCTGCTTACTCATTTGTCAAAAATGTCATTTTGGAACCACAGAAGACAATGAATGCTCATGGGGAACTTATAGTTCCTCAAGCTTATAGCTCCTCATGCAGCATTTTAAAGAATGGACAATGGGTGACATTACAGAATCATTTTCTCAGCCTTCAGCAAAACTGCTTACTACAACCAAGTAAAAATATATATCCTATATAAACCCAAGCAGAAACCTCATAATGTGTTTAAAATTTTGTTTTAATCAAAATTTACCACCTCTTGCCAGATAGCAATTCTCTCTTGGTTATAAATAACTCCTTCATATTCTTGTTCTTCCCTGTTCATAAGTAGAACTAAAAATTAGGGACAACTCTATCCTTGCTAACTTCGTAAATTAACAGAAATCATACTGATATTTTTAATTTCACACCCCCCCCCCCCCGCTGATGGAGAACCTCAAGTCCAGGTCACTGAGATTTCTCAGTTGGGTCACTTAAAAGCTTCCTAAGTTGTCTGTGGGGTTCTGTCTTGACCTCTGCCCACAATGGTCTATGTAATATGTCAGTCAGATTCATCCTTTTGGATATATAAACCAGGTCCTGTTATTCACTTGGAACCAGGAACATGGAGATATCTCAATGACATGAAGCCCTATATGTTCCTATCTTCTCTTTGATCTCATAACTGTTCTCTTCGCTTGCTCTACCATAGCCAAGAAAGTCAGTTTGTTGCTCCGAGAAGATGTGCCACATTCTCTTAACCTGGGGGCTGAAGTCTGACAGGCTCTTCTCCCAATATCTGTGTGACTCTCCCTCAGCCCCTTCAGAGACCTGCTCTCCTAGACCATAGACAATGTCCTCCACATCCTATTAGCAGCAACTTTGCTCTGTTCCTTCATCTTTATATACTGACCTATTTTATTGTTACTTTTAACTAAACATCAAATTATCTTGTTTTTCTGACTTGTCATTTTCTTTCCTCACTCCAATTTATAATCCACAGAAGATACCATCTGTTCAGTCCTGATACCCAAAATAGTGCTGGCAAGAAAGACGCATTCAAATGAAGTTTTTGATGAGACAAATAAAAGGATGGCTATCATTATTTCCTCAAATCATGGATTAGAAGTGGGTACTTATAGAGTCTCTGTCTATCACAGTAGCCATCAAGAAGGTGAATGGGAACTACTCTCATCTCCGAAGACACTTATATCTTCTATTACAATACATAAGATCCACACATTAGTGAAAAATAAGAGGCACATAAAACTTTTTTAAAAAATAAACAGGATTTGTTGAATTGGTAGACATCTTCTTATACATTTATGACAAGGTTGAAATAGTAGAAGATTGGTGGCAGTTTGCAAGTACCTAATCCATGGCTTCCCTTCTTAACGAGTACTGTTAAATACTTGTTAATGAATGCCTTCTAAAATACAGCCTTTGCCAGCATTAACATTGGAAAATGGTTAAGTCAAAGACATCCATTTCAATTATTCACCTTATATAACTATATGCAAAGGAAAAGATGTTGACATCTACTACTACTATATACAAAATTACGCACTTGCTACTAGTGGCTCCTCTTCTGATGGTCTGAAGAAAAAGGAAACTTTTTCCAAATCAAATAGGGCAACCAGTGTATCTTCCAGCATGGCTTGCTCATCTTTCTACAATAAAGGAAAAGAATATATAAGGTAGCAGGATGATGGGCTGGCAGATTTCAAAGCACAATGTAAATCCAACCAAAATCTCTTCACTTCTGCTTCATTTCATAGAGAACACTAATGTCAACATGTCCCTGGGAATTCGCTCTCCAAATGGAATGAAGAAGTCCTACATAGTGAGATGTTCCTTGTATGGCTTTACAGTTTTCTGTTTTTCTATTTTATTAATATTTAAATGATTACATACATAATTTTCAGTCTAGCTGATAGATAGAACCAAGTCGTACTGCTCTCACTTAAAAATAGCCCATGCTTTTTGCCTTTTACTTCTAAAAGTCTCACAAAGTGACATCTAAGAAGCAAAAAAAAATAAAAATAAAAATAATCTTAAATGCTACATTAAATCACAGCCATCCTGTTTTATAATAATTTATTTGTTGTTCAAGTACTGCTTATAAGAACAATGGTAAGAACAATTTGCATATATAGATGTATTTGTCTTCCAAGGAGCTTACATATGAATATAATGCTCATCATACCATCTTTGTGAGGTCCTTAGTTTAATATGTGAATAAGGAATCCAATTCACTTCAAGCACTTGTCTTATTTTTATAATGAAATTTTATATGAATACAATAAAAATTCTTTACAAGCTCTTTCACTACACTCATCCTGCTTCAATATACAGTGCGCTTGAGCAACCTGTTGAAGTATAAGATGCATGTTGAACTTGTTTGAAAGGATAATTCATGTTATTAAGAAAACAAGTGCTCTATTAAGAGATAACCTCTATGTGTGAGATTAATTATAGAATCATAACGGACCTAAGTATTCCATAGAGAATATATTAACTGCTAATAAGAAGGCCAGAAGTGAGCACCAGAAAGATGGTATCTCTGAGATATGCACATGAATGTGTGAATTTGTATTCACAGTGATGGAGGCTAGAGGGGGATGGGAGGTGTTCTGCTGTATCTCTTTTCACCTTCCAGACAGGTTCTCTTACTGAATCTGGTGGTAGCCCTATTAGCAAGTTGCAAGGATCATCCCTCTTATCCCCACTACAGAATTAGAGTTACAGGCATGCAAAGAGGCATGACCCATTTTATTGTTGGTTGTGTGTGTGTGTGTGTGTGTGTGTGTGTGTGTGTGTGTGTGTGTGAAACATGGCTTCTGAGGATTCAAACTCAGCTCCTTGAGCACATACAACAAGAGCTCTTTCCCACTGAGCTATCTCCTGAGGCTCCTAAACTCTGTATGAAGCAGTAGAAAAGTTCCTTGTACCTGGAAGTTTATGGAAGGACTGAAAAAAAAATTCATCATTTTTTTCGATGTCAAGGAATAAAGTTAGGAGAAATGTTCCAGGCATCTCAGCCTCTGAACACCGCAGTGTGACACACTATTTCAATGAAGGTGGCAGAACTGAGTAAGAATTGGCTGTGCCTAGAGCTTCAGGGAGCACATCGCTGGTGGCTTCAGCTTTCAGAGAGCCACGGTCACAGTTGAGGTTGTGCCTTTATTTATGTATTTATTTATTTAGGTTATGATTGAATTATATTTCTCCCTTCCCTTTCTTCACTCTAAACTCACCCATGTACCGCTCCCCACTCTCCTTCAAATTAATGACCTCCTTTTTCACTAATTTGTTATTATTTCTTAATGTTCATTTATTACTTCATTATTTCTCTATTGCCATTCCCCTCACGGCCCCTCTCTCCCACCCTCTACTTCCCTCCTACCCTCCCCATGCCTCTGGTGTGGGGTGGTATCTCTGTGTATCAGGCCCCCTCAGTTTGTTAGTCACATGACGTCTAAGAGCTTCCTCTTGCACAAGA
The DNA here is from genome assembly GCA_907164525.1 of Lophiomys imhausi. Taxonomy (NCBI): domain Eukaryota; kingdom Metazoa; phylum Chordata; class Mammalia; order Rodentia; family Muridae; genus Lophiomys; species Lophiomys imhausi. Next base: position 848,260 of record CAJQZJ010004753.1, read on the forward strand.
GGCATACATGGCAGTTCCAGTAGAGTGGAGTGTCCCACTAACAGGTAACCAAGTCCATGTCCCTGTTCTTTTGGGTCTACTGATTATAGGATGGTTATCTGAACTATATGGCTAAAATCCAATTATAATTGGATATATGTCATGTGTATCCTTGTGAGTCTGAGTTAGTTTACTCATGATGAGCTTTTCTAGTTCCATCCATTTGGTTACAAATTGCATGATTTCTTCGTTTGTGACAGTTGAGTAGTATTCCATTGTGTAAATGTACCACAGTTTTTTTTTTTTTTAATCCATTCTTCCACTGAAGGACATCTGGGTTGTTTGCAGCTTCTAGGTAGCTGCTATGAACCTAGTTGAGGAGATGTCCTTGTGGATTGGTGAGGAATCTTTTGGATATATGCCCAGGAGTGGTATGACAGAGTCTTGTGGTACAGTTATTCCAAGTTTTCTAAGATATCACCAAACTGATTTCCATAGTGCTGTACAAGTTTGCATTCCCACCAACTATGTGGAAGTGTTCCTCTTTCTCCACAACATCTCCAGCATATGCTGACTTTTGAGTTTTTGATCTTAGCCATTTGACAGGAGTGAGATGGAATCTCAGAGTTGTCTTGAGATGCATTTCTCTGACGATTAAGGATATTTAGCATTCTTCAAGTGAAATTCAAACAAATTGTCTTTTGAGATCTCAAAATATACACACTAAATGTTTGTGTAGGTTCAAAATATCAAAATAATTTCTTCTTTAATCCAAATTGAAAGATAATACTTTATATATTGTCAAAAAAACAAATTTTCTCCAGGAAAAATATTATCTGACCCCCCC
>CAJQZJ010004753.1:849185-883663 GCA_907164525.1 Lophiomys imhausi
TTTTTTTGGGGGGGGTAATTGTCCCAGAGTTAGGATTAGGGCAGGGCTCTGTTCTTATCCTTCCAGGATATTTAAAGCATCCATCCAAGGAATCCAGGGACAACTGGACAATGGAAACCTCAGAAGAAAACATATCAGACACCAAAGAAGACAAGTAGCCCAGAAGATCCAGCCTCGCAGACTTCCTCAATAGCTGTTTCCTCAAAAGTCTACAACCACAACAACTCAAAATCGCTAAGATTGTTCACTTGAAGAATGCTCAGCATCCTTAATCATCAGAGAAATGCATCTCAAGACGACTCTGAGATTCCATCTCACACCTGTCAGAATGGCTAAGTTCAAAAACACAAAAGGCAGCATATGCTGCAGATTTTGCAGAGAAAGAGGAACACTTCCACATAGTTGGTGGGAATGCATGCCTTTAGTAAGTAGCTTTTAAACTTAAATCCTTCCAAATCCTATGTGCCTGTCTCTGTATTCTAAGTATTTGGATCAAAGACATGTGGTTCCCAACTGATGGGATTAAAGATGTGCTCCACCACCCCTGGATTGAAGTGTTTCTCTATTTAGAGCTTGCTTTGTGTCAGTCTGACCTTGAGCTCTGAGATCGGCCTGTTTCTGTCTCTAATGTGTTGGGATTACGGGTATTCTTCTCAAAAGATGGGATTAAGGGTGTGCACCATCACCCCTCTGTTCCTTGTAACTCTAGAATTTATAAGACAACTAACTCTATAGTGATCCTCCTGTCTCTGTTGGAGTTAAAGGCATGGGCTAACACCACACATTTCATGTATTTTACCTTAGCTCCGAGTTTTTTCAACTCTTGGAGGTTCAAAACCAGGTAGAACAGCAGTAACCTTTAATTTAGTTACAGTATTTTAAACCTGTTACCTGCTTTTTCATGCCAAACCATGAAAATATCCTATACATCTACAAAAAAAAAAAAACAAAAAACAAAAAAAAAACTTTAAAGTTGCTATCAAGTTTGTATAATCTATGTGGCCACCTGCAGTTTAACATTCTAATCTGAAATTAAGGCCATTTTCCTTTCATGCCAGTAAGGGAAGTATACCTTTGGGAAATTATAGTTTGAAAATTTTATACTGTATTTTTATTATATTTTTTAAGCTTATTAACTCTTTTCTTTAAAAAGTATTATTTACTTCTAGAACATAGTTTCCTCCCTTCTCCCCTCCTGGCCCTTCCCTTCCTCTCTCCTTCCCTCCCTCCCTCCCTACTTGTTCCTCTGCTTGGTATTCTCCTTCTCCTCAGATGAGGTGGGCCCTCACATATAATACTCCCTCAGATCTTTCATCATGTGAGGCCCAAGAGCTTCCACTTGTACTGGAGCATGATAAGGCACACCATCTAGGGTATGGTGTTTCACTAACCTGCAGCAGATTCTATAACTCACTGGTGGGTAAAATTTTTCCTAGGATAGATATGCTAGGGATGTTTCCTTGAGTTTTTTTCCCCAGTAAATTTTGGTTGAAAAATCAGTTATTGAAATATACTTAAAGATTTCACAAGGACAGGTTGTTTTGTAATAAATTTATTTATTTGTTTCTTCAGGTTACATATCCATCATATTGTCCTCTTTACCCCCTTCCCAGCCCCCCTCTCCCACCCTCTGCCCCTAACCCTTCCATCCTATTCTTCTGGAGTGGAGTGTCCCTACATAACAGTCCCTCGCCCCAGTTCAGAAGTCATATGAGGGCCAAGAACCTCCTTATACACTGGGGCCTACAAGGCAGTACCACCAGTGAAAAGTGTCTCATTGCCAGGGAGATAAAACTAAAACAAACAAACAAACAAAAAAGTCTATGTCCATGTTCCCTTTGGTGTGTTGGTTGTAGTATAGATATCCTGTACTATATAGCTAAAATCCAACTATAAGTGAATAGATGCCTTGTGCATCCTTCTGAGTCTGGGTTAGCTCACTCAGGATGAGCTTCTCTAGTTCCATCCATTTGGCTGCAAATTGCATAATTAAATTGTTTCTGATAGCTGAGTAATATTCCATTGTGTAGATGTACCACAGTTTTTAATCCATTCTTCGGTTGAGGGACATCTGGGTTGTTTCCAGTTTCTAGCTATTACAAATAAGGCTGCTATGAACACAAATAAGGAAACTTCCTTATGATTAGGTGAGGAGTCATTTTGGTGTATACCCAGAAGTGGTATGCCTGGGTCCTGAGGCAAAGCTATCCCAAGTTTTCTAAGATATCACCACACTGACCTCCACAGTGGTTGCACAAGCCTGCAATCCCACCAGCAATGAAGGAGGATTCCCCTTTCTCCACACCCTTGCCAGCATGTGCTGTCATTTGAGCTTTTGATCTTAGCCATTCTGACAGGTGTGAGATGGAATCTCAGAGTCTTCTTGAGTTGCATTTCTCTGATGATTAAGGATGTTGAGCATTTCTTCAAGTCTCTCAGCCATTAGGGATTCTTCCTTTGTGAATTCTCTGTTTAGCTCTGTTCCCCATTTTTTTTTATTGGACTATTTGGTTTCTTGGCATTTAATTTCTTGAGTTCTTTGTAGATTTTGGATATTAGCCCTCTGTCAGATGTGGGGTTGGTGAAGATTTTCTCCCAGTCTGTAGGCTGCCGTTATGTTCAAATGACAGTGTCCTTTGCCTTACAGAAGCTTTTCAGTTTCATGAGGTCGCATTTATTGATTGTTGGTCTTAGGTCCTGAGCTGTTGGTATTCTTCTGTTCAGGAAGTTGTCACCTGTGCCAATGAGTTCGAAGGTTTTTCCCACTTTTTCTTCTAGTAGATTTAGTGTGACCGGCCTTATGTTAAGGTCTTTGATCCACTTGGATTTAAGTTTTGTACAAGGTGATAAGTATGGGTCTAATTTCATTCTTTTACAAATGGACATCCAGTTGGACCAGCACCATTTGGGACATCCAGTTGGACCAGCATCATTTGTTGAAGATGCTGTCCTTTTTCCATTGTGCAGTTTTGGCTTCTTTGTTAAAAATTAGGTGGCCATAGGTGTGTGGGTCCATTTCTGGGTCTTCAATTTGATTCCACTGATCTACTGGTCTGTTTCTATACCAATACCAGGCTGTTTTTATTACTATTGCTCTGTAGTACAGCTTGAAATCTGGGATGGTGATACCTCCAGAAGTTTTTTTATTGTACAGGATTGATTTAGCTATTCTGTTTTTTTTTTTTTTTTTTTTTTTTGTTCCATATGAAATTGAGAATAGCTTTTTCCAGGTCTATAAAGAATTGTGTTGGTATTTTGATAGGAATTGCATTAAATCTATATATTGCTTTTGGTAGGATAGCCATTTTTATTATGTTGATCTTACCTATCCATGAGCATGGGAGATCTTTCCATCTTCTAAAGGCCTCTTCAATTTCTTTCTTCAAGGGCTTGAAGTTCTTGTTGTACAGGTCCTTTACTTGCTTGGTTACAGTTACCCCCAGGTATTTTATATTGTTTGTGGCTATTGTGAAGGGTGTTGTTTCCCTAATTTCTTTTTCAGCCCATTTATTTGTTGTATAAAGAAGGGCTTCTGATTTTTTGAATTAATTTTGTATCCAGCCACCTTGCTGAAAGTGTTTATCAGCTGTAAGAGAGTTCTCTGGTGGAATTTTTGGGGTCGCTTATGTATACTATCATATCGTCTGCAAATAGGAATAGTTTGACTTCTTCGTTTCCAATTTGTATTCCCTTGATGTCCTTTAGTTGTCTTATTGCTCTAGCAAGAACTTCAAGTACTATATTGAAGAGATATGGTGGAAGTGGGCATCCTTGTCTTTTCCTTGAGATAGAGGAAATGCTTCAAGTTTCTCTTCATTTAATTTGATGTTGGCCACTGGTTTGCTGTATATTGATTGCCTTTATTATTTCTAGGTACAGTCCTTCACAAGGACAGGTTTTAAGAAGAGCACAATTTCATTGAGTTATATAACTCACAGACTCTGGATTTCACCCAGAGAACACATCTCAGGGCCTTCAGTGTATGTTGAGCTGAGACCCTTCTGTTATTGTCTAATTTTAGAACATTTTTATCATCTCCAAAAGAAACTGAGCATCAGTATGCTCTCTCCCTGGGGTGACTACCATAGTTCTTAGCTCCAGGCATCAGATGTCTACTTTGATCTCAGAAATGTATCCATTCAACATGTTTCATCACAACATAAGCAAACCATCTCTGTGTTCCCACAATTTATGTATAGTTTAGCACACATCAGTACTACAAATTGTCTTTGTCCAAGTAAGATTCTGACATATGGAACACAATATTTTAATTTTCCAGTCATCCACTGATAAACAACATCTAAGTTGCTAATGGTCTTTGTGTATTTTGAATAATATTAATAGGATTATTTGTCTCAAGTTCTTAAGTAAGTAGAAGTTTGGGTTTCTCTGGGGGATTACCTAAGTACTAGAATTTCAGGAATACAGGAACTATGTTTAATGTTTTGAAGAGGTGCTCAGCTGTTTTCCAAAGGGGTTGTATTATTTTATATTCCTGTGATTCATTTCTGAGGACTGTAATTTCTACAGATCTTCACCAACACTTGTTATTGTAAAGGGTTCTTTTGTTGTGCTCTGAGCTGCATTTCTCTTATGGTGGCTGACACTGATTATCTGTCATGTGCTTAATGGCCATTTTTATATCTTCTAGAGCAGTGTCTATTCAAATCCTTTTTCTTACTTTTAAATTGTCTTTTCTATTACTGTTGAGTTTTGAGAGTTTTCTTTATACATTCTAATCTATATAATGTATTGCCTCTATGATTTCAAAATATTTTCTCCTAATCTTGGAAACTTCAAATAAAATTAAGCTTAAAGTTAAAACAGCAGCAATTGATTATATATTAGAGACTTTAAATAAAGAGAATAGAATAGAAATGAAATCTCACTAATGCATTCATTCATTCATTCATTCAGTCAGTCAGTCAATAAATAGTGATACTATGTTATGAAGTAACCTGAGTATAATACATAATTTACATTGGATATGTTATAGTTTTTTTATTTTAAACACTTCATCTAAAGTGTCTTACTTTAAATCAACCAAGTAATTTATTGCTCATATGGAGTGCATAGGATTTTTCTAAAGAATCTACATCTGTATCTCTTAAGAACTCTGAGATGCATGCCCATACCATATCATTCCTGAATCTTCCATGAATATGCAGTACAAAAATCACTTCCCAATTCAACAGTAATAAAAGTGCTATTTTGATAGATAAACACATCTTTGTTTTAACACTGTGTTATTTGGCAGCTATATTTCCTACTTGTACTTTGACTGATGAAACAGGCTCTCATGTTCAAAATCAGAATTCCATTTAGTGGGTCGTCAACATGTTTGTGCACATAAAAGTGGACATTTGTGCATTAGAACAACAAAAAAACTACAGAAAGTCTAAGGGAAAAACTCCAAAGTTCTCCATATTTCAAATATTTCAAGATACTTTTTCATCTTTATCCATGCTTAAGCATGGTATTTTTTTACTGTAATTCCACGGTGTTCTTATAACACTCAATGGAAAGAACCGAAATTGTTTAGAAAATGCAAATTTTAAACAGATTGCCAGACAGTAGCTGCTCCGTGAAGTGTGCCCCAGATTATTAGCATCAGTGGGAGCTCTGGTATTAGGGAAGCTGTTATTTCTGGACTGAGTGGATTTATAAGAACCCACTTTCCTCTCAAGACTCTTTCTAGTCAGTCCTTAAGGAAGAAGAATTACTAACAATGGAGACCTTCCCAGCTTTAGCAGCCGGAAATAAGAGAGAAAATCAGAAAGAAGAAATACATTCTCCATTCTTATTAAAGCCTGCATGACCACAGTAGGGGGAAAATCCCTTTAAAGTAGCAGAGACTATGGAACAGTGGAGGAGATAATGAGGGAGAAATGGTCCACTGCTTCATATTTGGTTACAGGTGACACAGGCAATGGGAGTCATAAGATTCCTTACCAAATTTGGTGACAGAAGTGACTGGAAGTGAAAAAGAACACCTGCATTTGCAATCTGGTCCAACCACCTTCTGCTGGCTTCCCAGGTCTCCATTTCATTTTCCTTGCTGTTGTCAAACATTTGGTTTAAGGCAGCCATGAGCTGTTCAGAGAAGGCACAGACAGTGGCCACAAGACTTTGGCAGAAAACCATATCTCTCCGGAGCTGGGTTTCACTATCTGTGATTGAAAGGAACACAAAGGAAGCTTTATTGCAGTAGCCAGGTGTGATGGTACATGCTTTCAATCTCAGCATGATCTCTGTGAGCTCAAGTATGGCCAGCCTGGTCTATTTGGTGAGTTCCAGGACAACCAGGAATAAACAGCAAGACTTTGCCTCAAAAAACAATACAAAATAAATGTTACAGAGACCATCGCGAGCATGGCATGAGAACCTTAATGCTGTAGTAGAGGCATACATGCCCTGCCATTAACCAACAGCTCTCTGATTAGGCTTAAGACACATTCAGCATGAAAGAAACCATGCTGTTACTAGAAACCTAGCCAAAACCTACAACTAGTTAATTCATGGGTCTTGGAGAAGAATGCAGAACTGTCTCTTTATTAAAAGAGAATAATCCCTAACTACATTCCAAATATCTTTATACCCACAAATAAGTGTAGTATTCACCCCTCATCAACCAAACTTCCCTTTGAAACAGAGACCATTACAGAAAGTTACAACTAATCAAAACGCAGAATTGTGGAGCCCAGTCCCAACGGATTCATGTACAAAATACTCCTACACGGAAGTCTCAGGGTATGTTGGGGAAGTGGAGCAGAAAGATTGTAAGAGTCAGAGGCTCAGGGAGTTAGCTATGAGATGGTTTCTTCTAGTAATGTCAGAAGCTACACCCATAAAGTCTCTCCAAAGTGACTAAAATAGGCCGATCAAGGACAACAATAGACATGCCAACATGGATGGGGAAATCCCATGAGGCCTCAACCCTACACAAAGAACTACAAACAACTAAGGAATGGAGACAATGGGAGGAGTCATCTTCCTCAGGAAAGAGCATACCAATTGGCTACCCTACAAATACACATACAAGTAACATTATACAGACTGAGCAAGTTGCATTTACGAATTTAAGAATATATATGCATATTTTACATATATATGTATAAAATATAGCAATGTGTGCGACAACAATTAATGAAAAAAGAGCCCATGAATTGTAAGAGAAATATATATGAGGATTTGGAGGGAGGAAAGGCAAGGGAAAATAATGTAGTTTTAATATCAAATAAATGTTGCAAAGAGTGAAAAACACTTTTTTTTTTTCAAACAAGTTCTCTCTATGCAGCCCTGGATACCCTGGAACTCACTATGCAGACCAGTCTAGACTTGAACTCACAAAGATCCCCCTGTCTCGGCTTCCTAAGTGTGGCATTAAAGGTGTATGCTACTGCACCCATCTTAAAAATGAACTCTTAAGAATGTGCCAAAGCTCATTTTAATTTTCTCACTTAACTCAAAAGGAAAGAGTGAATTTGAGTTTCTTTGACAAAAAAAATATACATAACTATGCTTTTCATTGAGATTTAAACATTTAAAAAATCTGAAATATTTAAAACAAGTCTCCTTGGATGGGGGTGGCACTGTGAAATGGCGTCCTCTGGAAGAGAGACTACCAGGAGTTACGAGTAAATACACAAGACCTGCACAAAAGTAGTCCAGTTCAAACTCCAGGCACAGAGGAGGAAAGGGCTCACCATAGCCCACTGCTAGCTGAGCAGCTACTGGTAGCTGACAGATGTTAGAACAAACAGACGGACATTTTTAGGAGTGTGGCCACTGGTTGGTTCTCTGTGTCCTAGTTAATGGCCCTGTGCCTGTATTCATCTGGAGAGCACTAATTGGAGTCAGGTAGCTAAGATAAAAATAAAATAAATAAGGAAGGTATGAATTTGGGCAGGAGATAGAACCAGAGAGGTCCTGGGGTAGCCGGAGTAGGGGAATAAAGGATGCATATGATCAAGATGCATAGGTATACGTATGAAAATTCCAAAGAATAAAAATTAAAATTAAATACAAAGTTTAAAAAAATTCTTTCACTTGCATTGTGACTCTATTTTGTAATTATTAATCTATTTTATAAAAACTTGAGGAAAATGTAAGGCTTTGCTTATTTATATTTTTTCCTTATATGACACAATTTTTATTTTCTAAAAACACTCAAAGTCTAATTGTAGAGTTTGTGCTGGCAAACAACATTATTAATATTTTTAAAATAACCACCTTTGAAACCTACCCAAATAGTGGAGAAAGGGTATTTGTTGGCCAATTACTTATATCATAACCAAATCTGCACCTTATGAATTAAATCAATCAATTTCCTGATTAGTAAATATGTCTACATTTATAAGACTGGGGATTCCTATATTCCCTCTGGCATACTAATGGATTTAATTTTAGCATAAATTGATTTTAATATTATCAATCAGTCGAGTGAATTTTGGCAAACCAACTTTGAAGGTATGTTTTGCATGTGACCTGCCTCGCTAGGGCTTGTTTCTAAATGAAGAAGATGGAACATCCAGGGCTCATTTGGCATCAGTATAAACTCAAGCCTATATAGTCATCAGGCCCTACTTTCTGCATGGTGTGAAAACCATGTGTAGGAGAGGAACACAGGTCAAAATAATCCCTTCCCAAAAGTGGGCTAAGTATTTTGAGGCCTTAAAAAAACCTTGTGAAGTAAATAGCTCCTACCAATATTGGTGTTAAATATAGAGATAAGGGATATTTCAGTGCTGATTTCTCATTTTACTGACAGAAACATGATTTTTAAGTCATTTACCAAGAACATTGACTATCTGCTTTTAATAACCATGTTCCCACACAATGCATATTTTTTGTGTTACTTTTAATATTAGGAACATTCACTCTTGACATTTAAATATGTTAAATATTAAAATATCCAATATTATATTTAAAATATTCTGTTATAGGTTGAGTGTTCTCCTGTGGCAAATAGAAATGATTGAATATGCTAATTCCATGAGTTCAATGTACTAATTTAACTAACATTTGTATGTTAGTCCTTCAAAAAGTCTATGCCATGTGTTCTGTGCTGGTGGATGGGACAGACGTTTTACAGGGATATAGCCAATATTAAAAGTGGAATAAACTTTACTCAGTGCTCAAGAAAAAAGAAAAACACCTGTTTTGAGTTGTACAAATCTAACAGAGTGGGCATTCAGCTGTCTACTGAATGAGTGGACAGAAACAAAATGAGCCAGGGGTGCTGATTAAAAAATGAGTTCATTCTGTGACTTCTTGAAATTGGTGGATATAGTCTGACCAAAGAGTCAAATTCACAAATCCTATGAGCTCAATAATGCAGTAAGGAGTGGGCCTCCCTAATTTTTGACAGTCTTAACTTTGCTCTTTAGTTGTTCTAGAAGAAAACAGAATACCTCGCAAAACTTTTTTAAAAAATGCTCAGTGGCTGTTAAAGGAATAATTCCATCTATAACCTGAGAATAATTTAATAAAATAAAATTAGGAAGAGATTGCTGATATCAAGAGTTGGAAGCCATCAACCAGGGAGGAAAGACTCTGGCTTCTTCATCAGCATGAGGAGATACCACAAGGGTTAAAAAGTGTACTATCAGTAAAAATAACGATGTTCAAAGTATTTCTGAGAATAAATTCTCAAATTTTATTTTTTATATATCCCCAATACTTAGACACTCCATGGGCCCTCTCTTACTAAATTCTATATACATATAAGCCAATTTTCATTCAACCATTATCAAATCAGAAGAGATCACAATTAATATCCATTAATCTTTCTAACACAAAAGTATTGGCAACTCCACCAAATATGCATTGTTCTTGCTTATTGATTCATTTTAACATTGTGTGCCCTAAGGGAACGAAGCTTAGTATCAATTATTGGAGGAGGAGGAGCCCCAGTCAGAGCCTTGGTCACATTTCTAACTATAACAGAATGACAGATGTAGACATGCAAGACATCTTAGAAAACAATGCTGTTTAAATTTTAAGCTAACAAAATCGTAAATCGAGGTACCTAAAATTTAATCTTGATATTCATATTTTATCAAAGTACAGGGTAAATGCGAGTTTATAAATCTCATATAAATTTTGCATTAATGGAGTCACTGTTCTGTGAATTATCTAAAACTTAGTTGAAAATGTTAGGTTACTACATCATTTCTTTTCAAATAAAAAAATGACATATACAGGCCATAACTGAAAATGCTTCATTCCTGAATGTAGGTATTCTAGTTTGTATATATTCTCTTTTCTAAAAATTTGAAACCATGGAATGAAAAATAGAATTTAATTTAATATAATTACCTGAAAGTCAATGTTAAGATGTGGATGTTTAGAATCAGCTAATATTCCTATAGTCAATCAATGGTAACATTGAAAAAAAATGCTCTCTGTTTTGGGGTGATATTCAGCCAGTACTTTGCTGTTTTCAGTGGAGAACAGAGGACTTACTTGTGTGAACTTCGAAACACGCTTAATCTACATTATACCTGGAGAGTTTTTCAAGTAACTTTTTTTTTAAAGTTATCATTTCACTGTGAGTAGAAAACTTAGAAAATTCAGTAGCATCAAGGCCACTCGATAATAATCTCCACCTGTTATTCACAGCTCCTTAATGTCCCATCCCCTCCTTTTGTTCCACAACGCAGCAAGATTTTTAGAGCTTCGAAACTGTAACAAAACAAAGAAGTGTGCATGTGCACAGACTTGCAGTGTGCCATGCAGTAAAGCTCAACACCCTTCAAACATTAAAGGCCTTGATAAAAAGCCTTATAGCCCATAGTTTGTTTCTATTCCTCTTTAGTCAGAAGAATCATCCACAAACTTTACAGTCAATGCATTGAAAGGCTGGATGCCCTTGAATTATTGAAATATTCTATCTCTCCTTGTGAAAATTTTCTCTATCAGGAAACATAGTGAGCATATTTCAGCCATGATAGACCTATCACATCTCTAAGATGAGTAATCAATAACAGCATTAGAGTCTGTTTATATAGCTGGATTTCTGATTGGATCATCAGTGCATTAGGTAGTGTATCACATGAGTTATACCATGGGCTTTAGAGGCAATTAAGCATTCAGCTAATATCTTAAGTCAATGGGTGTGGGGGTGCCCATATAGCTCAATAGTAGAATGCTTCTGGGGCATGAACAAGAACAAGGCTTTGGGTTCAATCCCTAGTGCTGGAAAGAAGAAAGAACTAAGATAAGATTCATTTCTACATCTGACTTCTTAGGTCATAATAAAGACAAATAAAATTTTAAATGCCAAGCACTTGTTAACGAAGTGCAATCTAATTAATTGGTTTATTGTTGCAACTACTCTTTTCTTAGTGTCTAGCAGTGCTTGGAACTGAATGGGAACCTACCCATGTTATGAGCAGAGAAAAACATATGATAAAGAAATGAACCAGAATCTGCTTCCTGCCAGCAAAACATATACTCTTTTCTTTTAAATCATGTAGTCACTCAAAATCCCCCCTGTGTCCTTCTACACCAAAGCTCTTCTCACTTCCTAGTCTTATAAAGAATAAAATTCAAAAGAAGAATTTCAGAAAGCATCTTAACAGCTGGGCCCAGCTTCTAGCAAAAGAATGGGTGGTGTGACAGCTTGATAATTATTTTTGTAGAGTACGATTTTTCTTGTAGTGGAAATATATTTGAAAAAATGTTTTCTTGTTCCTACAAAAAGCTTCAATTTCCTTCCAATATTTAAGTGCCTACTATATTCATCTTCTATAAACATCTAACAAATTCAATAATCTTTGCAATCACAGCTATTTACAAGTCCAAGTGCCTTAATTTACTGCTCAGAAAGAACCCAGAAGGGGATAGAAAGACACCCAGAAATATTGATGGGTATTATACTGATAGAGAAATGGTAGGGGGAAAATACAAGCACAGACATGAAAATAAACACTTCACAGACTAGGAATGGCTGTGATACTGCAGCTCGTCAGAGGCTAGCTGTGTCCTCCACAGACGAGCTCCCACATAGGTTGTCCAATCTGGAGTAGTCAGCCCTGGACACATGTACATACAAGCAAATCTAAATGAAGTCAGTAGGTTATATATACATGTATGCACATATGTGTCTGTATGTGTGTATGTATGTATATATCTACATACATGCATGCATGCAACAATGACAATTCTAGTAAAGATCATCAGTTTGGGAGAGGGCATGCATAGGAGTCCGAACAAGGAGTAGTGGGAGTGATGTAGGGCTGATGTATAAAGTTCTTTTAAAAAAAAAAACTACTAAAAAAGTTGAAAGCCCAAACAAATCAGAGAAAGAAACTTTTATCTTTAGCTTCTAAATAAATATGGACTATTTCTAAAACATGAAAAGTAGAGTAATTAGCAGATAGGTTCTACCCTTTTCGAATGAAAAAGTGAATTCCATAGCCAAAATGATGGAGTAATTTGGCTATTGTTTGAATGTCATCCCATGTATAAAAGGGAAGAAAGGGTGAGTGGAAAAAAATTTAAAAAAGGACTATAGGTAGAATAGAAAGATAAGACTAAGAGAGAAAGAAGCTTCTGCCAGCTGTGTGTGGTAGCACTTGACAGTAATCCAACAGCCCTCGGGAGGCTGAGTCAGGAGAGTCTAAAGTAAGAGCCAAGCTTGGGCCATATCCTGAGTTTGAGGCATCTTGGATTACATGAGACCATATCTGAAAACATCCATGTGAGCACACATACAAACACTGATACCATCTGCTGAAGCAGCCACCTCAATACTGGAGAGAGCTTTGCAGTCCAGTATCACTTTTGGAATTGGAGAAACTGCGTTTGAAAATTCAAAACTCCCTTTTGCTATTCCTTATGTTTACTCCCTGGGCACTTCTTTGGTGAATGCTCATGCTGGTTAAGATCTGAGTCAAATGATAACAATTTACTAGTTACTATTATTCTCCCAGAACGTATTTTTCACCTTTAAAACTGTGGAAACAATAATAGTTGTCCCAATGAAACTTATAGAATCTATGGAAAGTCTTTAGAAAAGTTTAAAATTGTATTTTTTTTGCCGTTATTATCATTATTACTCGGAACATGGTGCAAACCAGCCAGCCAACTAACAGAAAGCCTTTTTTGTTATTGTTGTTGTTGATTTGACTCATTCATTTGTCACCAAAAATTTCCAAGTATGGTAGGCTCTAGAATTGACATGAATTACACCCTACCCGTTGTCATGTACTTGCAATATAATTTTGAGAGTCCTGTCATCAAATGGAAAATCTCAAGACAGGTGTGGCAGCATTTCCCAGATATTCAAATGGTTGAGATTGGAGGATCACTTCAACTAAGGAGTTCGAGGCCAACCTTGAGTGAGTGAGAAGCTGAATCTTAAATCTTAACCACCAAGCCATCTCTCCAGCTGGCTGTTAATATTAAAAAAAAAAAAAATTCAATCCCAATCCAGTAAAGGTCCTGTCTCCACTGTTGTACTGGAACTTGCTACAAGATACCATGGTAGAGACATTGTTGAGCTCCTACATACTTCCATAATATTCACTTCCTGCGTGTTAGCTTTAGGAGTGTGTGCCATCATGCTACACGGTGGATACATCCAATGGCTTTCTGACTGTTAGATGAGAACTATACCAATCGAGCTTCATTTCTCAAGACCATCATTCTTTCTTACAACACATATCTGATGGACACATGTGACAGTTTAAATGTTATGTATTTGTTGAAGATAAAAATAAATAGTGCTTGCTTTGAGGAGGCTAATGACTTACCATCTGTAATTTAGAGTTTTATCAACGATTAATTGTCCTTTGGTGTCATTGCTATTTCTACTGAGCTCCTACTAAATGCATGGTAAAAGTTATGTTAATGCAAGATCTGTAAAATGTTTATATAAATCCTTGGCCATCAACCACAATTAGGTAGTTTCATGATAAATCCCATATTCACACATCAACATTCACCTTTACCACAGCCTATACCCTTTCTCCTTGTTTTATTGAGGGAAGGTATTGCTGTGTAAACCAGGACAGGTTTAAACTTATGATGCTCCACCTTTGGCTTCCAAAGGGATGAGATTGCCTGCCTGTACTACCATACCCAGTGTCCCCTTTCTCTTGTGAATGAGACTGTTTTAGCACGTGTTTATATGTATTCTCTTATGTTCTTATGCTCAAAAATGAGCATATGCTTTTGTGCTCTTATTAAAATGCTTAAATATATTTTAAAAACTGTTTCCAGTAATTTAGAGAATGCAGATGTCAGAACCATTTGTCTCTTAAAGTGGCAGAGGGATTAATTTCCTATTTTATGACTTTTATGATCCTGGGCCACATTGGTTCCAGTAGTAAAAAATAGGACAAAACATTACCTGAGTATTCAAGGAGAGCCAGTAGTATCCGACACTTTACCTCTGCAGAGAAAGAAAGCACATTTGTCAATTGTTCACCCTGTTTCTGCAACACACATCACATTGTAACATGCTAGTAAAAACTATCATGGTCTGACTATATTAGGCAATAAAAATGCTACTTCCTTGACATTCTACTGTTGTCCACCTGCATAAATAAATGCTATCAATTGCTCAAGATGCTAAAATATCTTTCAGCTGTGAATTACACAAGTAATAGAATACCATTCAAATCTTGCCAAATTCTAGGTAATCCTTAGCTACTTTAGCCTGTAGGTTATTCCCTAACATATGTATTATAAGCTATATTGCTAAGCTGTGAAAATAATGCTTGCTGCTATGACTAAAAATTTAAAAGAGAAAAGTACATGTGTATTCTTGATATATTCTGCTATTCTATCCCACACAGTTCCAATCACAAATATTTAACATGTATATATTACTATCATACTTGTCACTGTGTCCATCTCTTTCCAGTAGTAAATAGTGCACTTGCATCAGGTAAAATTAAAAAGAAGCAAGTTCCTTCTATGTAAGATTATAGGATGGAAAAAATGGTTAAAAAGAATTCTATCCTATGTAGGTTTATAAGTGTCAAAGAGAGGGGTTGGGTTAACTGATCAGGAATGTGGACAATACTTCAAAAAGCATTGAATGTTTACAAATAAAACTGACACAATAAAAGAATATCAGAGGCAAGAAAGTACACTGAACTGAGAATCAACTTGCTATTCTCTAGCTTTATGGCATGAGATAATTTAATAATTACTGTCAGTCTCAGCTCATTCATAGATGATATCTACTTTATCTATATAATGCCCTGTGTAGGAAAAATAAACAGGAAATATACTTAAGGTCTTTAAAAGTTTTTTAAAAGTGCTGTGTATAAGAAAAAGTGCTGTTCTTCTAACCTAGAGCTGGCTGAAGCAGATATAGAATCCACAACAACAACAACGACAAAAAATACTTCATAGAAACTTGAGTTTAGACCACCAGGGAGAAGCAACATACTTTGGAATAGTTCCAGCAAAGAAATACATTCAGAAAGTGAACAACAAATAATCCAGTAATCTAACATAGAGAGGTTGCTATCATAACATTAAGACACTAGGGCTGAACTACATTATGAAGTTCAAATAAAAAATAGTTAATAACATTAGACTGATGAATTTAGACTCATCAAAGAGAAAATCACTACAAATCTCTGGGGTAAAAGAATGAACCATTAATGAGACAATTGGTGATAGTGTGTAAGAATCAAAAAACATGGAGAGAAGAATAGATCATTATCAGCATTGTGAAGGAAAGATAAATAGAAAATGAAAAAAAAAACGTGCCTTAAGATATTGAGATAAATACAGACAAAAAAATTAAAAAGTAGGTTTCTGGGGAAAAATAGGAGATTTAAAAAAGAACCCCATTTTTAAAGGAAGAGGAGAAAATGCCATCACTTACAAAAATCATGTGAAACACTCCCTCCTGGAGAGAGAGAACTCATTAAAATCACAAGAAACTTAGCAGATTCAGAAAGCTCTGGAACATTAGAGGACTCAGAAAGTCCCTCCAGTTGGTTGTGTCAGCAGTACACAACTGCAGAGAGAGGAGGTTTTTCAGCATGCGGCTGCCTGGAAGTTGTACAGAGTATGTACACAATAATGTGGCCATCTATCACATATGCTGGGGTAGGCTTTCTGGTGATAGAGATGCCAGCAAGATACACATACCTGGCAGTTACCCCTCGCCCATGCTCCTGTAAGTAGCCACAACAAACTCATTGGTTCACCAAGCTGGCTCTGGACCACTCCTTGGTCTGCTATTGTCCTATCTGGGGTGATGGGGCATTTCTTTCTGTCTTTCTAGGAAAAGTCATGTAACCCAATTTGAGCATATATTTAAGTAAATATACCTTAATTTAGCTGGCAACATGAGACTATGCTTAGCTGAAAGATAGATTAACCAGGAGAAAATTACCATTTTTGTGACATCTTAATCAACTGGTCAGTTAATAAGTTGGGTACAATCTAGTATCTTCTCCCACACCCAGTTCAGTAGGTGTTGCTATAATCTCCTTGTGCACCATGTAAAACTGTTTCTCTATTATTCAAATGCTGATGTCTGTATCTGCAGGGATTGAGTACAGTCAGGACTTTGGTATTGTTATTCTATGACCCATCTCATGCCTTGGCTATTTGTAAACACTCATCTTCTCACACCTTCCACTTGGTAATAAAGAACTGAAAGGCAAAGACAGGAATGGAACACTCAGGGAGAGAGAGACACCAAACCTGGAGAGAATTGAGAGGTGTGGGAGAGTCATCAGACAGACACAGAGGAGGTCTGATGTACCAGGATTGAGGAGAGGTAATGAGCCATGTGCCACAACATAGATTAGTACAAACAGGTTAATTTACATTACAAGACCTAGTAAGGAGGTAGCCTAAACTAAGGCCAAAGCTTATAATAATAAATAATGAGTCTCTGTGTTGTTTTGTGAGGTTAGCAGGCCTAGAAACACCTGTTATAAGTAGACTCTGTGTGGATAAGTAAATAGTCATCTAACACTGGAATGGCACTGTAGCAATCATGCTTCAATAAAGGCCCTAGAATCATGATATTTTCCATACTATATTTGGTGTACATTTTAAGTCAGATATCAAGAAACATAAGAAATAGAATCACCTTGTCGACATATGTAAAACACACATTTGTAGCCAAGTATCAGTAAGTCAAAATTTTACCTATTAATATCCATGTGGCTACAACATTCCCTACAGTTTCAAAAGTAGGATGAAAATTATACTAAACCACGTGGAACAAAGTGATAAAGGACTGGGGAGGTTACCTGAGGATATTCTACATTACAACAACTGATTTAAAATAATGATATGGCAGCTTGCCCTCTCCCTGAGACAGCACGGTAGCCTGAAGCAGTAGATGGTAAATTACTTATTTTTTTTAAGGACTCATTTAACACCCAGAATTACTGCATCTCAAATTAACTTAGAAAAACAAGCAGAACTTAAAGTCTACAAGGCTTTTGCCACTGCATTGGCTCTAAGAGTCTTAGGACATACAGCCAGACTAAATCAGCTAGTGGAATCTCACGACCAAGGGTGGTACCAATGTTCACAATGTCAATTAATTGATCAGTCAATCAAATAAACAAACAAATGATAAATCAGTCTCTGTAAGTATCCAGCTAAATCTATGACTTCCAAATGTACCTTGAGGAACAAGAGTATAAAAACTCAAGTTGAAATAATAATGTAAGATTTTAAAATGTTTTTACTATGCTTTTTCCTACATTAGAAATGTGTATGTTAAAGATAAAATTCTTCAATCCTGTACAATAAAAGAATATCAGGAGGTATCACCATCCCTGACTTCAAGCTGTACTTGAGCAATAAATAAAAATAGCATGATACTGGCATAGAAACAGATTGGGTTAATCAATGGAATTGAATTGAAGACACAGAAACAAACCCACACACCTAATGTCACTTAATTTTTGATGAAGAAGCCAAAACCATACAGTGGAAAAATGATAACATCTTCAACAAATGGTGCTGGTCTAACCAGATGTCAACTTATAAAAGAATGCAAATAGATACATATCTATCACCCTGCACAAAACTCAAGTTCAAGTGGATCAAAGACCTTAACATAAAACAGAACACACTTAATCTAATAGAAGAGAAAGTGGGGAAAGGCCTCAGACTCATTGGCACAGGCGACAACTTCCTGAATAGAACACCAACAGCTCAGGATCATAAGACCAACAATCAATAAATGGGACCTCGTGAAACTGAAACGCTTCTGTAAGGCAAAGGACACTGTCATTAGAACAAAACGGCAGCTTACAGATTGGGAAAAGATATTCAACAACCCCACATCCAACAGAGGACTAATATCCAAAATATATAAAGTACTCAAGAAATTAAACACCAAGAAACCAAGTAATCCAATCATAAAATGGAGTAGAAAACTAAATCAAGAGTTCACAAAAGAGGAATCTCTAAAGGCCAAGTGCACTTGAAGATATGCTCAACATCATTGGTCATCAGGGAAATGCAACTCAAGATGACTCTGAGATTCCATCTCACACATGTCGGAATGGCTAAGATAAAAAACTCAAGAGATAGAACATGCTGGTAAGGATGTGGAGAAAGAGGAACATTCCCCTTGCTGGTGGACATGCAAACTTGTACAACCACTTTGGAAATCAATCTGGCATTATCTTAGAAAATTGGGAATAGCTTTATTTCAAAACCCAGCCATACCACTCCTTGGCATATATTCAAAAGATACTCCACCAAACCACAAGGACATTGTCTCAACAATGTTCATAGCAGCTTTATTCATAATAGCCAGAAACTGGAAACAACATAGATGTCCTTCAACCCGAAGAATGGATTAAAAAAACCTTGGTATATTTACACAATGGAAAACTACTCAGCTATCAGAAACAAGGAAATCATGCAATTTGCAACCAAATGGAAGGATCTAGAAAAGCTCATCCTAAGTGAGCTAACTCAGACCCAGAAAGATACACATGGTATGTTCTCTCTTATAATTAACCACAGATTAACTATGGATAATAACCATGTAGCACAGGACAACCATCCTACAACCCACAGATCCAAAGAGACATGAACCTAGCATAACTATCCATCAAAAAACTCCACCCAGCAGCAAGTCACAGACCCTGTTGCTTGTTAGTGGAACAACTTACCCTAGCTGGGCAGCCATATCAAACCCCAGCACAAGAGGAAGCTCTTAGACCTCGTGTGACTGATGAACTGAGTGGATTTGATATGTGGGAGCTCCCCTTATTCAAAGAGAAGGAAAGGACAGAGATGGGGAAGAAGGAGGGTGGAACCTGGAGGGGAGGAAGAGAGGACTTTGATAGAGGTATAATTGAAAACAAATTAATTAATAAAAAATAATAAGTAATAAAATAAAATTTTGGATGTTCATTTCTAATCAATAGCATGCGTACTTGAAAAATAAATATAATTAAATCTATTTTTATCATCATCAAAACCTCAAAAGATGGTGAGATCAACTTTGAATTTACAACTTCTGGAAGCATTATGCGAGTTATCTGTTTTGAGAAAATATGGCTTCCCCTCCATAAAGCATGTACTCCAGTTCCCTAATGTATCTCTAAGACCCATACATTTAAAAAAAATATTCATTATTTGGGGCAGTTTGATTCAGAATTTTCATCAAATGGGATGTTATAAGTGTCCCAGGAAACCATAGTATTAAGCCATAAAATTAAAATATAGCCAAAAAATCCAGTTACAAATTACAAAACATTTCATCATTGAATAGAATCTCTGTTATTTATCTGGGGGCTTGCTCCACCCATACCCATCCAAATGTCTACTCAACTCAGGGTTCAAACCTGCTATATTTTAGTGTATTTTTATGCAGGAGACTTAATATCCCAGAATAACACACACTAAATGAGGAAGCTGAGAGATAAACGGTTAGTTACTTGCTCAGACTCTATCAGACACAAGAAGCTGATCTTTTGATGGCAAAATATGATACTTTTTCTAATTTACCCCAAAATTGGACTCATTAGAAGTACACTAGAATCTTGCTGAATACCATTTATTACAGCTAAATGACAAGCAAATAGCTAAGAAACAAAACTATATGCATTGGCATGATGTTTTCTGTACACGTTTCTCAAATTTAATGCAGTCAGTATTTCGGGGTAAATGGCCCTGTGTTATGAAAGACAGACCTGTAACAGTAACAAGGCTCTGAGGCATTCCTGGTCTCTATCCACTAGATGCCAATAGTACGCTTGCAGTTGTGACAATCAAAACCATCTCCAACCCTAACCTCTAACTTGTAGGTTGTATCAATTTCAGGATGCCACGCAAATAATGTCATGACAGCCAGTAACCATCAGCAAATGCCAAAACTTTAAAATCTTGTGATGCAAACTATAAAGTTAATTTGATTCCTACACAGATATACAGTAGACAGTTTAGGCTTCCTACCCACCAAAAAAAAAAAAAAAAAAAAAAAAAGCTTCGTGAAATTTTTGTCAATTCTTTATAATTTTCTCATATTATTTCAAATTTTAAACTGTTAATCTCACAATGTTTCAAGTATCTACACGCAAACAATCCCTGTTGTATTTACATAGAACATAGAATAGTCTCCACGACACAGGCTGCAGTGTCTTCAGGCTTATTCCTTCCCTGGCTCCTCCTCCCTCACCCACTTCATTCCTTTTATTTGCTTCAGAATGAGAATCGACAAAAAAAAAAAGCAACGGGGCATTACAAGACTCTGGTTTTACAGTCTTCTTAAGCAATTACTGCTGCTATCAGGCAATGTCCTTCGCTTTTCCTACTGACCTTCAACACACTTTCTGATGCTTTGGGCAAGAGCCCTCACGCTGCTGGGAAGATTCCAGGGATCCTGCTTGAGGTGGAGCCTCAACCTTCTAGGACAGCTCAGCTTTGCCTCCAGTTCCTGTTGGAATTCTAACCAAATACAGAAAATCTCTCGTAAGTGTCAACCCATTTTCAGTTAAGCCTTACTGGCTTCAAAATTTGCTTGCTTTTGTCCATTTTTCCATGCTAGAATATTGTTAATAGTTTAGTTAGTGAAGCTACAGCAGAAAGTGTGCTAAATCTAAAGACCGAAGCTCAATCTAATTTTCTTATAAATATTCCATCCAGGGATCAAATGTGGGTGGAAACTCTATCACAAATACTTTAAAAGAGATGGGAGACTGTTACAACACAGATGTACTGAGCTCTGTGGTCTGAAGCCTACCTGCCAACTCGGTACTCTTCAGGCCCTTCCCCTGCATAGGATATGACCAGCGAGGCTTTACTCTTCTGCAAAAGGAGCTAAATTCTTTTGTGTCTATAATTTGTGCAATTTTAGTGTTGCCCTATAGAGCTATCAAGTACTTCAAACTTTCAAAGAAACATAAAATGTTCACAAAAGATACTACAGTGATTTTTTAGATATTTTCACAAATGATCAAACATAAGTGGATAATTATGGAACAATAACAACAAAATGTTTTCTTCCTATATAACATTTTTTTGCTTTCTGGCTATGCTGCCTATTTCATGCTATCATCTACTTATTTATTTCATCTATTTATCATATATTTATTTCAAACATACCTTGTAATCCTCGACCTGGTGTGAGATACTTGGTTTGCTCAAAGGCCCTGACCACAGCTTGCCCTTTCAGGAGGTTGGTTATTGAATCCATCTATCAAAGTTAGATTTCTGAATGTTACATATATGTACAATACATAATATATATGCATACATGAATATATATATATGAACACATGTATATCTTATAAAATGTTTTTGAAAACCTACAATGCTAGGGAAGCTTAGATTTAAGCAAATTATTATAATCAACTCATCTTTTCACTTAAATATTTCCAATTCTTCCTAGTAATTTACAATAAATAGCTAAAAAGTTACAAGATAAAAATTTACTTCACAAAAGAAAGTGGATGTTCAGAAATTATTTTTAAAAAACACAGAATTATTTTCAAACTGCTAAAACCTTCAATACTATAGATTTTAATTATGATTATAAAACATTTTGCAAAAAGCAAAGTCCTGAAATGAAAGTCCAGACAATTATGCAGTTTCGAAACTAGAAATAACACTAAGCAAGGTGCCAGGAAATACTCAGACAATCCACAAATAGTCAAGAGGGCATCTCCTATATGAGTAGTTCCTTTTAGTTTAGCGTAGAGTTTCCTATAAAATTCTTGGAATTCACAAATATCCTTTACATTAATTGCTGTAGGAATGCCTGTTTTAAAGCAAAGGAGGCCAAGAGACAGAAGGAGACATTTACATTCTCCTTTCAAGCTGACCTTTACTTTAGATAAAAGACCCACAACTGCCCCATCACACCTGGCTGAAGAGCTGCTCCAGGCAAGTGTGTATCTTGTCCTGTTTATCGCGAGATATCCGGACGCTGACAGGAAGCTCATCACCTGTGCGGTGGGGGAGGGGGAGTGGGGGGGGAAATAACCCAAAGTGGTCATTTCATTTATAACATGCTGAAACATTCTCATATTTGATAAAATACAAGCGATTCAAAATGAGCTCTTGTCCCACATCAGAAAAGGAATTGTATCAGGTCTCTCAGAAAAGTCAGTCGGATCATGCTGCTGAAATAACCCAGAGCAACGCCCTCATGGGAAGCATAAAGCACACAGCATCAACCTGTGTTTCCACGACGTCTCTCTCCCTGTTGACTAAATATAATGCTCCCTCAGGTGTCTGTGCCTTCTAATAAACATCCTCAGGCTGAAGCGTCTTCTCACATCTCCACCCAACCATGCATGCCCAGTTCTTTTACCAAAACTTATTTCCAGTGTACCTGGAACCCTTCACGATGAACAGGAAGATTAAAAGCCACACATTAAATAATACTTTTAAACGCAACTTTCTTTATAACTCGGATTTGGAAACTATCTTTATCAGTCACAATGTCATATGGGTGGCTATTGAGAGTGACTAATAAAACTCAAAGTGCATGTGGGTCAAAGAAATTAGTCCCTCTCTTACAGGGACCTGTGACAGTACCAACATCAAAGAGCGCGGCTGTCCAGGGCACGCACCTGAGTCCATCTCGTCGCTGTGGAAGTAGGAACTGCACTGGCTGCTGCAGACACTCGTGAAAGAGGCAATGGAATTCCTGTTGCTGTTGCAGTCGCTGCGGGGGAAGGGGGGGGGGGGGCCGAACGTGGCTTTAGGAATATGCTTGCCCAGGTTTGTACTCCAGTGTGACCGCAAGAGAGCAGTGAAGACCCCATGTGGGCAAAGCACAGAGATGCAGGTGAAAAGGCCATAATTAAACTCATTGCTTTGTATGCTAATTAAAGTCACAGTAGAAGGAATGCCCGAGTCACCCTGCTATTTCTTATCACACTAATACATGACATTGATACATTTATCAGTGCGTTCCATGTTAACATTATGAGAAAGAGAGACCTGTCCAACTCAATTTACCTGCGGTTTTTTTTAAGCACACTTTTAAATTCAAACATTTCAAATTTTCTTGTCATATAAATAATTCCTAAGTGGATTTTTGAAAAGGTCTAGTTATAAAACCAGGAGTCAGCCCACATAAGATTCTTCATTATCTATTTAATTACAGTGGTTAGATAAGTTTCGGACAGAGACATCGCCTGTTTCCTGACTTTTCTCTCTCAGTCCTTTCTGGTAGTTCAAATAATAACTTACTGGGGTACCTGGAGCTCCCCAAACAGCAACCTCATCTGTCTCAATGGACAACACAGCACTGGAAAGTACTAAAAATGATGTCCACAGAAAAAAAAATGTTTTCAATGCTCTTGAATACGAGAATAATTCAGATTTTGGAAATAGTGCAAGAGGTTGTTTTTAACCTCTTAGAGTAAGGAAAAAGGACTTGTTCTTACATTCACATCTAAAATTTCTATCACTGTCTGGAGGGAGGTTGTATAGGTTATTTTAATCATCTGATAACTAGGATGTGAGGTAGAAAGTATTTTTAGAAATGTAATTTCCCACTGAAAAGGAACCACAGATTTCTATTATGAAGCCTGCTGGTACTTTCAGAAGCTGTAAGTAAATGAAATACTAAAGGTGTTCTATTCATTATTATATCTCCAAGAGAAATTAACTTTGATGTAGCTGTCAAAATCCTCTTTGAAAGACTAAAAATTAGGATGGCAGACTGATTAAACAAGAAACCATGGAGCAAGACCCTGGTAGTAAAGGTAAGTTACCAATCACAACTCCACAGGCCTCTACTTCCTCATCTGTTGAACAGAGCTGCTGCCAGCAATCTGCCCCTTGGGGTTGTTGTGGCAGAGTATTTTAAATTCTTCTACGAAAACTATGCCTTTAAAAGACTCTTAGTTACTAGCCTGGGATAACCCTACCTGGTGAAAATAATTTTGATATAATTAATATGTATATAATTTTTTTTTCATTTTAGAACACTGAACAGAAGTGAACCTCTTCCTTCAGCTACTAGAAGTGAAAGCAAAGATGCCGAAGCTGCACACACAATGCATGTGTCTAGCTGTGAGAGTGTTCAATGAGAGTTCTGGAGACAAGGTTTTGGAGGGACAACCACTTTCATTAGAGGAGTGGATATTCCTCTAATTCCAATATTGGAATTCCAATAATGGAATTCATTAGAGGAGCCCTTGAGCAGAAAGGGATGAAGAATGAACTGTGTTAACCCAAAATCTGAAGTTGAAATCTAATACTCATTACCAGAAAGTTTGTCCAAATTTAAGGGAATAATCTTTGTAGGGCCATTAGGATGGGGTCTTAATCCAATATGACTACTGTCCTATGAGAAAGGGATCTGTAATGGGAGGTCACATGAGAAGACACAAAGGGAAGATGACAATTTACACGTGAAAGACTGATGCCTAGAGGAGATCCTTCTTTCACAGGCCTCAGAGGGAATCAATACAGTCAACATCGTGGTCAGAGTTCCAGGTTCCAGAGCTATGTGACAAACTGTTGCTCCAGCCAGCAAGTTGGTGGTACATTATGCTATGGGTCCAGGGTAACAACTACAGAAGCATCCCAGAGAGGAAACAAATACAAAGCTGTGCTTGAAAGTACAATATATAAAAGGAAAAGGAAACAGGGCAAAAAGGATTGTTATTTACTAGCTAATAAACTATTTTGACACACTGCTATTACACAGTAATGCAGCTTATAAGAGAACAACTCTCCCATGAGAAGCCCACACTGTTGGAGGGAGAAAATGGTTTTTCCAAATAATCCAGGTCACTAATGAGAACAATGCTTTCCTATTTGTTCACCTATGGGTGGTTATTTATAAACAGTAATAAACAAAATCAACCATCAACTCTTTCTTCGAGACCTTTGAGGAAAATGTAAACTCTCATTTAAGTTTGTTGATGAAATGAGACTGAGAACCAACCGGCTTACCTGTAAGAGTCTCTGTTGCTGACCGTGTCGTGACCTGAGTCCTCTTGCTCATCCCCGGCCACATTAAAGCAGACACGCTTGCTATTCCTCTCTCCCTTCTCATTGTCGCTGTCTGTTGGTATCACACCCTCCGTTGTCTTGCGCTCCAGTTTAGGAGAATACGTTATTGAAGACAGAAGGCTGCAATGTGACATGTTTTTAGAACATAAGTGCATGATTTGAAACCAGCTGAAGCAGATAACTCTTTTATGTGTTACGTGTGATAGTTTACAAATATTTCCAGAAGGCTTCTGTGTTTCGTGTCAAATAAATATTTTCTGTGTGAAAAGTGTGTCATAGAAAGTTAGGATTTCCCACTCAGTGCTCAGAAGCAGCAGAGCAGCACACAATCAGCTCGGAAGGCTGCATTCAGATCCTGGTCCAGTTACCTGAGCTTTGTTATCAGACCCAATTATGGAGGTTCTCTCTGGCAGTTAGATGACAGGAATCAGAAGGAACTAGCTCCTGTGACTGCCTTGGGAATAAAATGGGAGTAACATTCTAATGCATACTACTTGTTACCCATTTCTTCTTGTTATTAGTACCCCTAGCATTACAGTGTAGCTGTTTCTTCTAAGTTGAAACAGTCCCTTCTGGAGAGACAGGAAGGTTCACAGGACTCAGCAGGTTAAGGAAACTTACAAGATTCAGGAAGGTCATGAAAGTCAAAAACTGGCAAGGCCTCGGTGAAGGCTCTAAAATCAGCAAAGGACGGCTAAAGAGAGTAGACTCTTCAATGGGGCTGTTTTCAAACTGTTTGTGGAGCTCCAAGGATGCAGCATTTGTGAGTCGTCACCTCATGCTAGGACAGGCTTTTCAATGATGCATCTATGAGTCAACCACACTCCTATAATCAACTTTATGCATACATCCTTATAAATAGCCCCCTTAAAAGCATTATTTGAAGCAAGATAGACCTGAGTGGAATCACTTCTTTGGTCTGGCCCTGGTGCCATATGTTGGGTTCAGACACTGGTTCCTGCTTCCCTGAGAACAGTGATGCAAGGAGCTTCTAATTGCAAATACTCCTCATTGTGCTTTAATATCCTCCTTGGCTCACCCTCCTAACTTAAAAACCAAGCTACTCTATGATGTCTGCCTGCAGCTTTACTTATTTGACAGGAAGGGTCCACATCATCAGTCCCTTCCCCTTATTCTAACAGGAAGGAACCCTGGACACACTGACTTAAAGATACTAAGCAGAGAGCCATTCATTGTAAGGCTAAGAGAAGGTAGGGATCTCTCACATTGGCAAACCAGCCAGTATGAAATGCACAAATCTCCCCAACAATGAGTTCTCCAGTTGAGCTCAGGGGTGTAATGATTTAAGTTGTAAAACTCCATGAATACTGAGTAGTTATTATTCGAAGGCTGGAAGTTTGACTATATAATACTTCTGTAGGAACCATCTAACTCACAATTAGGCAAAAGTAAAACTGGGTTTTATTTGCAAACAGCATGTTACAAACTTGCAAGATGAATTAAACCATACGTACAATAATGGCCTATAGATGAGTCCTCTAAGCAATAATCACAGTTACATTTATAAAATTCCTATGACACTCAGTTCCAACCAATTGCACATTATCTGTATACTCTTTTGATTGTGGCAATGCAAACATTCTTTTTTTTTTTTGGAATTTTAAGACAACCATGCCCATATCTCTTATATATATTTTATATATGACATTAAACCCAATGATGTACACTGACCAAATCCACAGTAAGGGATTTCACCGACTAAAAACATGTTTTGTTCTTGGCACTATAAATGTAGTACTCAACAAAAGTTGGAATGTCAATTTCACTGAGAGGAAGCAACAACCAGCAAGCTTTATAGTCTATCAGATGGGACAAAAGCAATGTTCTAGAAAATAAATAGAAGAAAGGATGGTTCTGGGCTTGGGTGTGGCTCAACAGTGGAGGACTTTCTTGTGTAGCATGTGCATGGCTCACTAGATTCAAGTGGGAGGTACAATTTCATATAGTTTAATCAGGGAACTTTTCACTGTGGGGTGATACTTGAATAACGAGGCATTTTATAGTTGTTAGACTCGAGTGAAAACTGGAAAACAGCCTTCCATTGCTTGGTGCTCTGTGAACATTTTCAGTAACCCAAAATGATGAATCATTTTAAAGACAGTTTCTCTATTTAAAAAGATACTTCTATGTCTTGTAAGATATATTGTACATTTATTTACTCCTCCCTCCTCCCTTACCCCAAAAAGTTGAAAACATTAGACTAACTCCAGTTAAACAAGTTCCTACTGCAGAGACTGATGAACTCTGCAAACCGAGGAGAAAAGCCATGCAGGAGTTCTCATCTCTCAGGGAGCCCTCAATGCTTGTGGGTATTTTAAATTAGAAGTCATGGGACTGAGCATAAACAGTTTTCTCACAGTAATAAGAATTGTATTCACATTTTAACCAGTTGCAATGTGCTTGTACTGACCCTCTGGGAATAAGTGCTTAGGCTTACAAATAAAATGAACAATGCAAAAAATCACATGCACAACATTTCTAGATTCTGAGAAGCAACAATAAAGCATATACATATCTGTGTGGAGGCAATTCATTGCAATTCCTATCAAAATACCACCACAATTCTTTATAGACCTGGAAAAAACAATTCTCAACTTCATATAGAATAACAAAAAACCCAGAATACCTAAATCAATCATGTACAATAAAAATACATCTGGAGGTATCACCATCCTAGATTTCAAGCTGCACTAAGAACAATAGTAATAAAAACAGCATGGTACTAGTATAGAAACAGACAAGTGGATCAATGAAATCGAATTGAGGACCCAGAAATGAACCCACACACCTATGGTCACTTAATTTTTGACAAAGAAGCCAAAATTGTACAATGGAAAAAAGGACAGCATCTTCAAAAAATGGTGCTGGTCTAACTGGATGTTGACTTGTAAAAGAATGAAATTAGACCCATACTTAGCACCTTGCACAAAACTTAAGTCCATGTGGATCAAACACCTTAACATAAGGCCTGACACACTAAATCTAATAGAAGAGAAAGTGTAGGGATAAGCCTTGAATTCATTGGCACAGGAGACAATTTCCTGAACAGAACACCAACAGCTCAGGCTCTAAGAACAAAAATCAATAAATGGGACCTCATGAAACTGAAAAGCTTCTGTAAGGCAAAGGACACTGTCATTCGCACAAAACAGCAACCTACAGATTGGGAAAAGATCTTTACCAACCCCACTTCTGATAGAGAGCTAACATCCATAATTTATAAAGAACTCAAGAAATTAAACACCAAGAAACCAAATACTCCAATGAAAAAATGGGAAACAGAGCTAAACCGAGAATTCACAAAGGAGGAATCTCTAACGGCAGTGAGACATTTAAAGAAATGCTCAACATCCTTAATCATAAGAGAAATGCAACTCAAGATGACTCTGAGATTCCATCTCACACCTGTCAAAAATGGCTAAGATCAAAAACTCAAAAGACAGCACATGCTGGTGAGGTTGTGGAGAAAGGGGAACACTCCTCTATTGCTGGTGGGAGTGCAAACTTGTACAATCACTGTGGAAATCAGTCTGGCAATACCTTAGAAAACTTGGAATAGCCCTACCTCAAGACCCAGCCATACCACTTCGGTATCCACCCAAATGATTCCTCACCAAACCACAAGGACATATCCTCATCTATGTTTATACCAGCCTTATTTGTAATAGCTAGAAACTGGAAACAACCCAGATGTCCCTCAACTGATGAACAGATTAAAAAAAACTGTGGTACATTTACACAATGGAATACTACTCCACTATCAGAAACAAGGAAATCATGCAATTCGTAGTCAAATGGATGGAACTAGAAAGCTCATCCTGAGTGAGCTAACCCACGCTCAGAAAGATGCACATGGCATCTACTCACTTATAATTGGATTTTAACCATATAGTATAGGATAACTATCCTACAACCAACACACCAAAAAGATCAGGAACATAGACTTTGTTAACTATCAATGGGACTATTTGCCCTAGGGGTGCTACCATGTAGGCCCCCAGTAGAAAAGGAAGCTCTTAGCTCTCATTTGACTGCTGAACTGAGAGGGCCTGATTTTTAGGGACACTCCACATCAGAGGAGTGGGATGGGTGGGAGAGGAGGAGAAGGTGGGAGGGTGGAACCAGGAGGGATGGAAAGAGGGCACTATGATGGAGATGTAACTTGATGTAATAACTAAAAATTATAATAAAAAATTCTCCTTTACTTTTGTTCATTGAGAACATGCAGTTATCTACCAAAGGTCTAATTAATTAAATTCTGGGCAGAATCCTACTCCAGAACAGTTTCCTCTGGATTAAATACAAAGTATTTATTGTGTATACTATCACGCATCTCCCTGTATACTAAAGTATCATCATCATATCTAGCCTTAGTTGAGTTCTTATGGTAGATATGGTAAATATGAAATAGGTATTAATTCACTTGAATCTAATTTATCATTATTAAATTTAATTATTAGAGTCTACCTTATAAGTATCAACTCTACTTTAGCAGGGGCCGGTGAGAAACACACATTGCTGCATACATACCCTTTGCAAATTAGGCAGAATTTAACATCTTTGTGTGTCTTACAAACTGGGGAGGGTGGATGGTCACTAGTGTGCATTTGCAAGTGGGAGGCACCTTCCTTGTTTTCCAAGGGTGGACATGCCTATGTGAATTGCTTTAGCTAATGTAAGTTGACAAGATGTGGTGTGTGTTACTTGTAGTGGAATTCCATATGCCTGTGAAAAACCACTGATTCCTTTCCCTTGCATGACAATCAGTAGCTTTCTAGATAAAGGGCACCTGCCTGCTCCTCTGAGTGAGGACAATACAAAACAGCAACCTTGCCGGTTGTGGTGGCGCACGCCGGTAGGATTTGCTGAAGGAGGCAGAGGCAGGAGGATCACAAAACAGCAACCTGGTGGCTCAAGGTAGACACAAAGAATGAGAAAAGAAATCCTGTTTCTTTAACTCTGCAAGATCTTCAGCATTCCTTTCTTTGTACAATGTGGGGGATATAGCACGAAGGTGTTGTGTGAAAACCAGACATCAGAAAAAATTAAAAAAAAGGCCAGAGTGTCAAAAAAGGAGGAACATCTATATGGATCTTTCTTAGCTTGACCCTGAAAGTCCAAATGTTTGACTGGACATGTGGACCTTTTCGGATGTAGGGTCCACCAAGCAGAGCACCCTCGTGTAAGCCTGTAGTTGCAATTTTTCCGAGATCAAAAGAGTAGTGAGGCTGAAATTCAGTGAGACGCACTTGGTACTGGTCATGAAGAAACTTGCAAGCTAGAAAAACACATTTGATATTACAGTTGGCTCTCTGGGTCTGTTTGTTCTATCTCAATCAACAATCACAGATTCAAAATATTGCTTAAAAATCTTACCTGTATTTGTGCAACATTTATATATTATTATTCCCTAAACAGTTCAGTATAACAACTACTTATAATTTATATTGTAATAACCATTATAAGATATCTAGAGGTGATTTAATATATAAAAGGATGAGTGTGAGTTATACTCAAATACTATGTCATTTTGTGTAAGAAATTAGAGCATCTTGAGGTTTCAGTATCTGCTGAGGGCTTTTGGTGCAGTCTCCATTGGATACCAAGGGTCAAGTGTGATTTAACTACAATGTAATGCTGTTTATGGTTTAAGAAGGGTACCAGACCAATTCCCCACACTGGATCTCTCTGGCATCTGCTGAATATACAATGTATTAGAGAGAGACTCAGGTGGACAAGTCTGGTGACCTAAATGAGGGATGATTGTGACTCAGTGTAGAGTGACAGGCAGGGACATATTCTGAGGCATAACTAACATAGCTAAAGAGATACTGGAAGTGGGGAAAAGACACACACACACACACACACACACACACACACACACACACACACACGGCAATATTTGGTTCTGACTTAATGAATTGAAAACTTGGACACTTTGTTGTCAGAGGAAGACCCTGATAGATAAAGAGACAAAAATGGTTTATGTATAAGAAAGTTACAGTTCAATCTTAAAGTCATTTAAATTAGAGGTAATTTGGAGACGCCCTCTCACACCTAGCTATTACAGAGAACTGCAACTGCAATAACAAAACATGTCAGTGAGTATAAAAACTCAAGGTACCCTCCACTGGAGCACGTGGGATGATTTTTGGGAAGGCATGTTTCTGTTTGTACATTTACCAGCAAAAGGTTTCAAAGAGAACTCTACCACCAATACTACAAGTATTCCAGTACTAACTCCCATGTTGTGGAGTAGCTCATCATTCAATCTTGGGGTACCTGATGCTTTCAAAACAAGGTTTGTTCTTGAAGTTCCCATCTTTATCATGCACTGTCCATATTCTCCCCATTTGCTGCTCTATTCTAGGGACAATATTCAAATTCTCTATTATAAGCTCCCATCAAGATTTTGGACCACCTATGAATTCTCTTTTCTCTTGCCTACATACAAATGTAATTAACCACAAGACACTCATTTAAAGGAAAAATCATTCAGCTTCTCAGGGTCAAACAAAAGCCACCAATCCTTAATGAAATCGGCAAAATCCCCTTCTGTCATGTTACTGCAAAGAAAATTTATCTCACTTCCATCTATGGAACTGAAACTAAGTAGAAGGATTTAATAAAATCCAATGTGCTGGAAGAAATTTGATTTCTAAAAGTGATGGAGAAATAGGGTACCCAGAGATCAAAGTAAGACATTAATCCAAGTCCCTCATAGGAATGGTTAAGTCTAGAAGGGCCATCTATGAGATTTTAGGAGGTAACTTCTCTATTGCTGTCTCAGCATCTCTTTCTTCACCCTGACCAAGAATAATTATGACATGGTGAGAAACTGATCTAGTAACAAGCCTTTTAAATAATTTGTTAAGCTCGACTACACTGCAGCATCTCTGAATGTTAAAGGCAACAGGGAAGCAGGCATTTGGACAACTGTATTGTTTTAAAGAGATTATGCTGAATATCAAATTATGTGGAAGATGTTTATATTTAGAATTAAATTACATGGTATTCACAGCGAATATCAAATTCACTTCTTCGGCTATTGTTCATTCCTTGTTACTTTTTGAATAAGCGCATAGAACTGGGCAAAGTTTTCCAAAATAACAGAATGGGGAAATTTCAATTGAAAATGTATCATTTTAATTAGTTTCAGTTCACTGAAACCTAGCCATTGCTAAAACTAGTTCCTCAAGTATAAGGAAAAAACAAAACAAAACAAAAAAAAAGTGAAGCAATGCCTTACTTCACTTTTTTTTCTCAAAAATTTATCTACTTCTATTCCAGCCAGGGAAGCAAGTAGGCTTACCAGAGATCTCCATGTCTTTCTCTGCTCTTCCAGATCCAATCCCCTTCCAGTCTCATCCTCAGCTCTGCAGCAGAACACCTCCAGCAGCCTCACTCACCCACTCCTAGTAATTCTCACAGATCTTCCCCTACTAACCTCCTCTGCCTAACTCATTGCTTTATCCTAGCCCTCAGCTCCAGCAGAGACTCTCTGGGAACCCACAGGCCACTCTTGCCAGGAAAGCAGGTAGGCTAACTGCAGATCTTCGCCTCTCCCTCTGCTCCTCCAAATCCAATCCCCAAGTCTCATGCCCAGCTCTGTAGCAGACATTCCAATGTGGCTGTTCCTCACTCTGCCCCCATTTCCAGTATACTAACGATGCAGATCCTGGTGGGACACTCTTGCTTTCCTCAATCCTGTTACCCTTCCCCTCAGGTCACCAGCCCAGCCTCATTTCTAAATGTCACCTCCCAATACCCAGAAACAGATTTCACCTGGAACCCCCAGTCTCCACATCTATCACGACCCCAGAAGAATTCCCTACCAGGTAACACACAGCTACCATACTCTTATAAGAACCAGAGAGGAAACAGAAACAAAGGAAAGAAACACCATCCAACAAAGATAATATCAGACTATCACTAGGTAGAACTATAATATTCCCATTCTCAGAAGGGATACCAGAATAAAAATAAAATCAATAGCAGCCAGGACAATATGTTTCTATAGAATAAAGAAACACTATCATGGCAGGCCCTGAATATTCCAGCATGGCTAAAGCATGAGGGAAAAAAAAGACTATAAAAAAGCCTATAAATATATTAGAGATCTTTAGAGAGGAAATGAATGAATCCCTTAAAGAAATCTATAAAAACCTAAACAAGTGGTAGAAGGAAATGAATAAAACTATTCAAGATCTGACATTGGAAACAGAATCAGTGAAGAAAACTCAGACTGAGGATAACCTGGAAATTAAAAATTCGGGAATTCCAACAGGAATTACAGAGGCAATTCTACAACAACAGAATACAAGAGACTGAAGAAAGAGTCTCACACATTGAAGACACAATACAAGAAATGAATACGTTGGTCATAGAAAATGTTAAATCGAAAAAAACTCATGGCACAAAATATCTAGGAAATCTGAGATATTGTGAAAGGGCCACCTAAGAATAACAGGAAAAGAGAAAGAAGAAATTCAGGTCAAAGAAACAAGATGTTAAAAAACAAAAAAATCGAAGAAAATTTCCCCAACATAATGAAGGAGATACCTATCCAGGTAAAAGGAGCACACAGAACGTCAAATAAACTGGACCAGAAAAGGAAGCACTCTTGGCACATAATAATACAAACATTAAACATACAGAATAGAGAAATTATATTAAAAGCTACTAGGATAAAAGACCACATAAAATATAAAGGCAGACCTATTACAATGATACCTGACTTCTCAATGGAGACTTTAAAAGCCAGAAGGGCCTGGACAGATATGCTGTAGGCTGTAAGAGACGACAGACGCCAGCCCAGACTACTATACCCAGCAAAACTTTCAGTCACTATAGATGTAGAATATGAGGCATTCCATGATAAAACTAAATTTAAACAATATATATCTACTATACCCAAGAGAACACTAGGAGTCATAATTCCAGAAGAGCAATATTGAGGGGAAATATGTACACACACACACACACACACACACACACACACACACACACACACACAC
>CAJQZJ010004753.1:886790-955630 GCA_907164525.1 Lophiomys imhausi
AGGAGGAGGAGGAGGAGGAGGAGGAGGAGGAGGAGGAGGAGGAGGAGGAGGAGAAGAAGAAGAAGAAGAAGAAGAAGAAGAAGAAGAAGAAGAAGTTTGGAATCAAACTGAAGACCCAAATACAAATTCACACATGTAACGTCACAGGATTTTTTTATGTGGAGTAAGGAAAACACAAACCCAATTCTGGTGGGTATACAAACTTGCAGATCCACTATGGAAATCAATGTAGCAGTACCTCAAGAAGATGGTGATGGATCTACCTCAAGATTCAGCTATTCCACTCTCGGGCATGAATCAAAAGGACACTTCATTCTACTACAGACATGGGCTCAACCATGTTCGCCACTGTTCTATTTATAATAGCTAGAAAGTGGATGGTTGAAGAATATACAGCTAGAGTCTCATAGTTAAATTTTGAGTTGTTTAGGAATCAAGAGGGTGTTATAGATCTAAGAAGATACTCTTAAAAGTGTGTTGCAAGTTAATATGAATGTTGAGTCAGATATAGACCTTTAAACTCATGGAGATGGTTAGATAGTAGAATGTTAAAGTCAGGGGCCAAATATGTATAAACTGGACATTGGGAAGGTATACTGGGCCATTTAACTCTCATAAATGTGGCATATTTATATCTGTTGTTTTGTATAATACTTACTGTTATAAGAGAAGGAACCATCTGTTGGACTGAAAGGGGAAACTTCTGGGGGGAAGAGGGTGGAAGGGCGGGATAGGGAGGGGTTTGTGACTGAGATGTAACTTGAAGAAAAAAAAATAAAGTATTTATAAAAAAAAAAAGAAAGTGGAAACAACCTAGCTGTCCCTCAACAGAAGAATGAATAAAGACAATGTTGTACATTTTAAATGTTGTACAATTTAATTCAGTTGTTTAAATAAATACCATCATGAAAATTTCAGGCAAATGGATAGAAATAGAAAATAATCATTCTGAGTGAGGTAACCCAGACTCAGAAAGATAAATATATTATGTATTCACCTATATGTGGATATTAACCACTAAATTGATGATAGCCAAACTATAGTCTGTAGAAACAGAGAGGTGAGGCATAGAATAAGGAACTACATGGTGCAGAAAGATCTCTCCTCACTAGGAAAAGGAAATAGAATAGGAGTTACTGATGGATGGGGGAAGGGCTGGAATGAGAGGATCAAGTGGGGAAGGGGAGCAAAAGGGGGATTGAGACAGGGAATACAGGGAGAAACAGCTCAAATTAATAGGTATTTGAGAGATAGTATGGAAGCCTAATACAGTAGAAGCTTCCTAGAATATATGCATATGTGAAGGTGATAAAAATAAAATCGCCGAATAATGAAGGAGATAAGAGTCCCAAATGGATATATCTTGTCACCAAATGAAGCTTACAATACAGTATTGGGTTGCAGTCAATTGATCTGTTGGCCAAAGGAGTCCCATTGGAATCCTCAAATAACCCAGACTGTTACCAAGACAATAGGTTGCTCTCCACAAACCCACAAGTTCCCATTGCTGAAAAAATACCTACACAACTCATTGAATGTGGAGATATCAAGCTGGTGCCTATATACAACATTCACCCCTAAGTCCTAGCATCTTTGGTATAGGAAGGTACTATACATGCTACCAAAAGAAACATAAACAAAAAACTAGTTACGAACCCTTTGATCTACAATGGTGTTCTGTATGCAAGATATACTAGTGCAATGATGGCACAAAGCTTGTGGGAGTAACCAACCAATATCTGACCTCCACAAAGATGGAAACCACACCTGACATAGCTTGGGTAACCATAACCTAGGAATCCAAAATAAAGCCAAATACTACTGGTAAAAATATAAAAATGATGACAAAATGACTTCTAATGCCATTACACTAAACTCATAGATCAGTGTCTTGTTCAACCATCGTCAGAAAATCTTCTGCAGCAGGGAACCCTGTACAAGAGGAAGTAGAGTGTAAGAGCCAGAGGAGATGGAGGAGTCCAAGGAAACAAGGCCCTTTAGGGCAACATAAACAAAACTCATATGAGCTCAGAGAGACTATAGTAGTATGCACGGGTCCTGCACAGGTCTGCACCAGATCTTCTATGTATATATTATGGTTTCCACTTATGACTTCCATAAAACTACTTTGGTGTTTTTATGGGATTCCTGAGTGTTTGAACTAGTGGGTCTCTGATTGTTGTGCCTTGGGCTCTTCTTCTTCTGTATGTTTGTCTTGTCCAAGTTCAACATGATAGTTTTTGTTTTATCTTATTACATTTTATTTTGTTATATTTTCTTATTATCTGTTAGAAGCCTGTTCTCTTTCACAGAAAGGGAGTGGGTCCGAATGAGAGAGAAAGTGAGGAGGAACTGGGAGAGGGAACTGAAATCAGGATATATTATATGAGAAAAGGATCTATTCTCAATAAAAAGAAAAAATATTTACAAGAATCTAAATAAAACAGAATTGTATCTAGCATAAGTGTGTGTACTCTTTCACAGTTTTCTGCACAGACCATATTAAGAAGTTTAAGCCAAGTGTCTTTTTTCAAGGGTGGGGGTCTTGTAGTATTGTATTGTAATAAAAAAGAGACCTAAATGTCACCCTTAATGAAATTCTTGATTTTATTGTTCATCATTACATAGGTTAAGTATCAAAAACAACAAAAAAGCGAGCTCTCAAAAGAGCCTTATACACTTCCAACTGTGTGAGAAGCTGTTGTTGCACAGGCAACAACATCATCAAAATAAAAAAAGTTGCCTCATTAAAAACAAAAAGAAAGAAAAGAAAATATATCTACTTCAAAATATATGACTTGAAAAATGAAAAAGTCAACATATTAATCAAATTTGGATGAACTCCAGGCAGAGCTGGCTGTCAATGCATTGATCTCTGACACATCAATAACCCTGCTCTTGATAATGGCAAAGGCAGAATAATAACTCTGGGTCTGAGAGGATATGTGACACTAGTGCAGATGTTCTCTATAAACTCTGAGAGCTGGGCTCGAGGATTCAGCACTCATGACAACGATTCATCTACCCATGTCCCACTTATCTCAAGGTGAAGGAGGAAGCTGGCTTCTAAAATAGAACATGCCATGTTACAGAACCCCATTTATTAAATTAAACAACATATAATGCCTTAAATTATGAACTTCTTTGTCTAGGGCTCTAAGACAACTCAAAAATATGGATACCATGGCTTAAAAATAGTCCTCTGTTGTCTTAGAAACCTCAGCCTGTTTAGTTCATCTGCATGAACATAGAAGCAAAGGTTTAATATTTCATATTTCATATGTAATTTTAAAAAGCTAGTTCATTAGAGATGGGAAAATATAATTCTCACTCAAAACTATTCATGAAACTTCAGAAACAGGCAGAGTAAACAAACACTTGAACATGACTTTTAAACTATGAGAATTTTAGATTTCCTTTTTAAAGATTTGTTTTTATTATTTATTATCTTTAATTATGTGTGTGGGGGTATGTGAGTATATTCATATGAGTGCACGTAACCCCAGATGGCAGAGTCATTAGATCCCCTGGAGCAGGAATTACACATGGTTTTGAGCCACCAGATGTGGGTACTGGGAACTGAACTGAACTCAGATCCTCTGGAATAGCCACAAGTGGTTTTACCCACTGATCTGTCTCTCCAGCTCCAATAACTTAAATTTTTTTAATATGGTACATCTCTAAACTTTTGCTTTAATTCTAAATTTTAAAGACACGTAAAATAAGAGGCAAGTTAATTATGGCTTCATCAGAATAATGTCTATGACTAAAGAAAGTATGGAATACGAGAGTTCTTTATATATTTTGGATATTAACCCTCTGTCAGATATGGAGTTTGTGAAAAAATTTTTCCATTTTGTAGGCTCCAGTTTTGTGTATTTATGATATCCTTTGCCTTACAGAAGTTTTTCAGTTTCATGGGGTGCCATTTATTAATTGTTGATATTAGTGTCTGTGCTACTGTTTAGGAAGTTGTGTCCTGTGACAATGTATTAAAGACTATTCCCTATATTCTCTTTTATCATATTCAGAGTATATGATTTAATGTTAAGGTCTTTGATCCACTTGGACTTGAGTTTTGTGCAGGGCGATAGATATGGATCTATTTTCATTCTTCTACATGAGGACATCCAGTTAGACCAGCATCATTTGACAAAGATGCTTTCTTTTCTTCTATTGTATAATTTTGGATTCTTTGTCAAAAATCAGGTGTCAGTAGGAGTGTGGGTTTATTTTTAGGTCTTAGGTTCAATTTCATTGATCAACATGTCCGTTTCTATGTCGATATCATACAGTTTTTATTATTCAAACCAAATAATCCAATTTAAAATGGAGCACAGAGTTAAGCAGAGAATTATCAACAGAGGAATCTCAAATGGCCAAGAAGCACTTGAAGAAATGTCAACATCTTTAACCATCGGGGAAATGCAAATCAAAATAACTCTGGGACACCATCTTACAACTGTCAGAATGGCTAAGATTAAAACTACAAGTGATAGTGTTGGTGAGAATGTGTAACAAGGGGAATAGTCCTCCATTGCTGGTAGAAGTGCAAACTTGTACAGCCACTTTGAAAATCAATATGAAAGTGTCTTAGAAAATTGGGAATGAATCTACCTCAAGACCCAGCTATACCACTCCTGGGCATATACTTAAAGAATGTTCTATCCTTCCACAAGGACGCTTGCTCAGTTATGTTCATAGAAGTTTTATTCATACTAGCCAGAAACTAGATACAACCTAGATTCCCTCAACCGAAAAAAAAAAGTATAAAGAAAATATGGTACATTTACACAATGGAGTATTACTTAGCTGTGGAAAAAAAAATAACATGATGAAATTTGTAAGCAAATGGCTGGAACTAGAAAAAAAAAATCATCCTGAGTGAAACAATCCAGTCCAAGAAGGATAAACATGATATGCTCTCACTTATACATGGATATTATCTATAAAGTAAAAGATAACCACGTTAAAATTAAAATCCACATACCCAGAGAAGCTAAGTAACACGGAGAGCTCAAGGTGGTGGGGGGGGAGACTTTGACTCTACCTGCAAGATGTGCTGAGGTAAAAATAGCACAGAATTTGAGAGAGTGACCAACCAATGACTGTTCCAGCTTGAGACCACAAAAGAGACCTCACCCCTACCACTGGCTGGAGGGCCAGGAACCAGTGGCTGGATAGCCCAGAAAACTAGGACAAAACCAAACATGACTGTCCAGAAAAACAAACAAAAAAAAAGTCAATAAAATGATTTCTGCTATATGCATAGGCTTGTGTCTAGCCCAGGTGTCATTAGAAAGGCTTCTTCCAGCAAATGATAGAAACAGATGCAGACACCCAAAAACCAAATATTAAGAGAAGCTTAGGGAATCCTGCTGCAGCTGGGGAGGAAAGATTGTTAAGAGTCAGAGGGTTCAAAGATAACACAAAAAAACCCCACATAATCAATTAACATGGGCTCCTTGGGGCTCACATAACTGAACTGATAACTAGGAGCCTGCCTGAATCTAACATAGGCCCTCTGCATATATATTATAGCTGTGTAGCTTGGTCTTCTTGTGGGACTTATAATAGCAAGTGAGGGGGGCTGTCTGGTTCTTTTAACTGCTTTTGGGACCCTTTCCATATACTGGGTTGCCTTGTCCAGCCTTACTATGAGAGGAGATGCATAGTCTTACTAAAACTTGATAGGCCATGTTTGGTTGATATCCCTGGGGGTCCTGCCATTTTCTGAAGAGAAATGGAGGATGGAGGTTGGAGTAGAAGAAGGAGGGAAAACTGAAGTCAGGATGTAATATATGAGAGAATAATAAATAAATTATTTAAAAAGTATGTGTGACATATATTCTAAGTACTTTTCATCTAAACAGAGTTGTCCATGGAAATGTAGGATAATGTGTATATGTAGTGTTTACTTCACATCTGGTGGCAACACCTCATGAAGCATATAGGTAGGATAAAGGTCTCTGTATAACTTTCAGAATCTTATCAGGTCTAAATATATTGAATAATGTCCACTCCTTGAAAACATGAGCAAGCATATTTGGTACTATGTTGATTGCTTTCCTTCTTAATTTCTACATTTTCAACATAAATTTGAAATTTATTATTATTATACATTTAATTCTGTGCATGAGAAATTTAACTTTTCTGAAAGCCACTTTTTTCTTCTGGATACTGAACTGTATGGACACATAATCACACAGCAGAATGTGATATGCCTCCCTCAGAAGAGGGGGCATTCCAGGTATCAAATTCTTAGGTAAAAAAAAAAAAAAAATCAATGAGTATAGTTACAGAGGAGCTTGTGAAGTGTCTATATTTTATCTTGGCTAATACTTCCAAACTATTGGTCCATTAATTCAATCAGAATAAGGGAAAAAAGAATTGATCTTAAAAATACATAGTTTTGTTTTAATTCACTCAATAAGTGTTAAGTATCTGTTATGTTGTACTATGTACCCCTTGTGAAGATCTCTGGGAAACATATATTGTTTCCTTAACTGCAAAATTAACACAAGGAAATCACGATATACAATGGGAACACTTTTAAATGTCCCCTGTTTGGTACTAAGAATTGGACATGAGCTCTCAGGCATGTAAGCAAGCGACCTACCACTAATCTATAATGCCCCAGTCCTTTTTTTCACTTTTTATTTTGAGACAGGGTCTTGTTAAGTAGACCAGGATGCTCTTGAGCTCCCTTGTGGCCCAGTTTGGACCTGGACTTGTAATACTCTTACTTTGGCTTCACAAGCAGCTAGGATAGCAGTCTTGAGCAGTGGGTCTAGCTTTAAATACATATTCCAATGTAATATTTTATAATGAGACCTAGTGTTTTTGTGGCATTCTTTCTCTTGAAATTAAATTATTATTTAAAATACTTATCCCATTTATAGGTAGTATGGAAAAGATCTTTATAGTGAGTACAAAATTCCCACAACTAATGTATGTATTTCAAAAACAACACATTTATATAACACTTTTGCTCACACAAACTTCTGAGCATAGCATAAGATACTTACTCATCTATTTGACAAACATACATCTCCACCTCCTTCATGGCAGTCTGGAGCTTGCCCAGGTGTTTTTGATAGATGTCTTGAGTTTCTAAGTCTTCTTCTTTCAACAAATATTGGAGGCCATGGCCTTCTTTGTGTCCCAGCGACAGGCCCGAAGGGGCTGCCATGGTTGTGATTGTATGTTGAATATACACCATGGGGCTCAGTTTCTCTGAGGAGTTGAAATTATTCCATCATTTAACTTCTACTTATGTAGCCCAGTACATTTATAAACCCAAGTTCAGACATAAGAAAATGTCAATTCATTGTTAAACTTAATTCAGAAATTAAAATTTGTGAGGCAATGTTAATGAAGTCTCCAAGCATAGTTAATTCACTTGTCCTATTGCAATGAT
Source organism: Lophiomys imhausi (assembly GCA_907164525.1). Taxonomy (NCBI): domain Eukaryota; kingdom Metazoa; phylum Chordata; class Mammalia; order Rodentia; family Muridae; genus Lophiomys; species Lophiomys imhausi. The sequence continues at coordinate 894,211 of CAJQZJ010004753.1, forward strand.
TCACAGTAGTCTCATGCATCTTTCTCCTGCACCTCCTCTTGTGTTGTTCTCAACGCTATAGAGTCATTTCAGGTAAGACCCTTTCACAGCAAGATAAACCACACACATAAGGAAACCAAGAGCAATACTCTTTCTTAAAGTGAAATGTTAAAAGTGTCGACTGTCTTTATTTTATATATACTTAGATGAAATAACTTAAACAACTGTAGCCAGGAATCCTTTCTTTATAAAAACACAGGCTTCCTTGCGCACAGGGAATCTGCCAAATTTTAAGATGCAGGCCTAGTTAACGACACATTTTTTAAATTCCTATTCATGAGTTGACAAAATTTCAAAAGCTTAAACATACCTGGCTCTGCAGATTTATTTTCCTTATCATGATAATTATGTTTCCTACTATCCAGCTGAACACCAAAGGCACTCCCCAAAGAAGTTGATGTTTTAGGGTATGAAACCTCCATCACATTGACATGGCAGTTGGTAGGGCAGAAATCACTGCTGTGCAGTGGAGAGATCTTGGGTTTGGCCTGCTTAAAGGTGGGCCAGGCTCTGTTCTTCAGCACTCGAGAGAACTGCAAATTAAAGAAGAAATGGGAACCAACTGAACACACAGTAATGACTCAGATATCTCACAAGCGTCATCTATAACAAAATCGAAAGAACATGAAGGTTTGTCAATATGAACGAGGTAAAATCGATTGTAATGTTAGAATTTAGATAGCTGTTTCAAATCCCAAACATCCCAATAAGCAGATCATGTAGGCAGCAACTGTATATGGCTCAGCTGAAGCTGGATTGGGTATTAGAAAGAATGAACCTTGGTGACAATGTCACTTCCTAGCCCTTGGTCCCATGGACCCCAGTAGCTGAGAGGATTTAATGGAGAAACATGTTGGAAGGAATAACAGCAGGAAGTAGAGTTTTAAAATAAGGGAAATCAGCAAAAGAGTACAGGTCAAGGGTGAAAGAGATTGGATTTTCCCAAGCACCATCAGAAAGCCAGCCAAAGTATGAATCTGTAAGCTGTGGTAGTGTTGTCCCAGAGTGGAAGGATAGCTGTGATTAGCATACATTCTGCTGGATGGCTGAGCTAAATAGCTGGGATCAGCTGGAAGTTTGTTGTGTGCTATTCTTTCATTCCATTGACAGTAAAGTGCCTCCCAAATGATCTATAACTTCCACATGTGGCTACTCTGCTAGCCTAAACCTACAGAGGCTGGCAATGGACTCCATAAGTTCCTTCTGTGGCCTGTGGGTCAACATTGTTGTTCCACTAAGTGTGCTCCTCCTTACTTTAAAGCTCTCTCTTCCCTTGCTCCCTAAATTCCTTCTAGTGTGTCCATAGTTCCTCTCATACAATACCTACTCACTCTGGGCTCTGTACAAGATTTTGTACAAGATTTTCAGTGTGTCTAGATTTGTCTATTCATTGCCAAACATTTTGTCTTCAGCAGTTTTGAGTTCTAGAAAGTCATCGGTAGTCTTCCATGAATTCTAGGCCAGTTTCCATTTCCCTGGCTACAAGTTATAGGGCACTTTCAGCCTTCCTTATGGTTAGGGATAATATGTTTACTCTCACTCAGATGGCAGAAGGAAAACTCTATGGGGTTTTCCTTGTGTACACGTGTAGGCATTCTTGTGTATAAGAAGTAGGCACTTCATAGAGTCCAACTGAATTGTTATTTAAAGGGACTTTGATGTCTTTTGACCTTCGTGACAGGAGTATACAGGATTTGGACATGGCATTGGGCAAGACAGTATCTTCTCTCTCAGTAAAAAGGAGATTTGGATTAAATAATCCTACTGATCTCTTCTTCCTGAAAGTAAAACCATGATCCCATTTTCTTATGCTACCAACTGACCAATAATTTTGGCATTGGAAAGAACAAAAATTGAGACTGGTCACTTTCTGGCATTTTAAGCTAAATTCATTGCTGAATATATAAGGTCATATTCCATAAGTATAAGCTCACTATTGAGATAAACCCCCTCTTATATGCTTACACAGATATATAAAAATATACAAATACATTATATATAATATGCAGGTTAAAGCATTTATTGTAGCCTGTGTTTACTACTTTGTGTGTTCTTCTTTCTTCCATCTTTCTCCACCCGTTTTCTTCCACCCTTTCACCCCCCCTAACACTAGATAGGAGAGAAAAAAGGATAGAGGAGAGAAGGAATGACATTATCTTTAGACTATTTCCTGCTGATAAAGGCTATGGAGTTCTTAGGGGCAAGTTTGATCTTTGCTGTCAGGATATCTAATTTCTTCTTGTTGTTGTTTCTTCTTTTTTCCATTAATTTATTTACTTGTTTATTCTACATTCCAATCACAACACCCCTCCCTCCTCTACTACCAGTACCACCCTCCCACCCACTTCCCCCATTCCTCTCCTTCCCGCCCAGTACCAACCCACTCTGGTATATTAAATTGTGTCAGGACTAAGGGCCTCCTCTTCCACTGAGATAATACCAGGCAGCTCTGCTAGGAAAATGGGGTCCAGAGGGAGGCAACAGAGAAGAAGTCAGAGATAGCCCCTGCTCCACTTGTTAATGGATCTACTTGAGGACCAAGCCTCTCTTCAGCTTCATTTGTGTAGTGTGTCTAGGACAAGTCCATGCAAGTTTTTTTGGTTGGTGGCTCAATCTCCATGAGCTGTCCTCTGTCTGAGTTAATTGGCTATGTATGTATGTCTTCTTGTGGTTTCTTATCTTCTTTGCACACAACCAACTGACAAACAGCAACCAACACCATCCAACCACCAAGCAGCAACAAGCCTTCAGGACTCTAGCATTTTTATATACTCTGAAAAATTCCAAGAATTCCAAAAATCACACAACTGCAGAAACTATCTGCCTCTGGCAAAATCACACCTCTGCCAGCGCACAAGGCAAATTCTAGTCAGCTGCGGCTAAGCAACCCCATAGCCCCACACCTGGGACTAAAATAAAAACATAATCTCCATATACAAGGGTCAATACCATTGTGGCCTACTATAATCTTAATTTTGTATCAATATACAAAGATCAATACCGATGTAATCCAATACAATCTTATTTTTGCACAATAAAAAATGGTCAATACCACTTTAGCCAAATATACTACTAATTTTGTATCAATATACAAAGGTATAAGGGCATATTCAATAATCTGCCCCTTCTTCTTGGACCTTCCTGTGCTATGTCTATGTCTCATTTTTCTCAAGCCTATGCACTCCTACATAGGAGAGGAAGAAGGATACAGAAAAGGAAAAGTAGGAAGTCCCTGGGGCTAACCTCCAAAACCCATTAAACAGGACCATTTATCAGCTTGTAATCTCTTCCCCTAAATATCAGAGTTTTCAGTTATCCTTCAAATAACCAAAAAGAAGGGCGGAGAAACACCCTCTATAATATTAAGATTGTATTGGGCTACATAGGCATTCATCTTTGTATATTGATACATAATTAAGAGTATATTTAACCACAATTGAATAGATCTTTGTATATTGATACAAAATTAAAGGTAACACTTCCTAATGGTATCATACCTAGAGATACTTAAAAATAAAATGTGAAGCTCTGGCCTCTTGATACCAACCGTCTAAAACTGTCTAGGATAGTTAAGTAAAACAAACTCCTAGTCATGCAAACATGTCACTTTGTTAGCTACTATGACAGTCTATCACAGATATTCTCTAAACTACCCAGTAATCAAGTTGCTAAGAGACAAGCAACATTTGCTTATCTAAATACAAGAGATGGATAGGACATCTTCAAAAACCCCAAGAGATCTGCAGAATATGGCATTCAAAGATGTTATCTTAAATTAAGATTTTCTTTTTTTTTTTATATCGAGACATACTCCTGACAGCACCCCCTATTCTACTCAAGTAGAAGATAAGCATCGAAGAATCTCCAGTGTGAGGTGGTTGAATTAGTGGCAAGCCTATCTCTTGGCATGAAAAAAACCCCTTGCACCAACTGCAGACAGACTGCTGTCCAAAAAGGACAAAACTTGGTAGCAGGGAAGTCGACAGCCTAACTCTGCCAAGACAGGGTAGGTAAGTCCTCCATAATCCCTGCTCTACAACAAATGTCTGTCAGAGAAACAGGACCCAAAGGCTGAAGACTGATGCAGGAATGTATGGAGAGAAAATGGGAACTTTCCAGGCAGTCACTGGTATGTCATTTCTTAGTTTTGGAAGCTGCAGGCCCTGCACTTCCTATATGAGCAGATATATTTATCCCTCTCAGGTCTCTGAGGTGGTTGAAGAATAGACAGCTACAGTCTCATAGTTAAATTTTGAGTTGTTTAGGAATCAAGAGGGTGTTATAGATCTAAGAAGATACTCTTAAAAGTGTGTTGCAAGTTAGTATGAATGTTGAGTCAGATATAGACCTATAAACTCATGGAGATGGTTAGATAGTAGAATGTTAAAGTCAGGGGCCAAATATGTATAAACTGGACATTGGGAAGGTATACTGGGCCATTTAACTCTGTTGGACTGAAAAGGGAAACTTCTGGGGAAAAGAGGGTGGAAGGGCGGGATAGGAAGGGGGAATAGGGAGGGGTTTGTGACTGAGATGTAACTTGAAGAAAAAAAAATAAAGTATTTAAAAAAAAACACCATAGCACTAAAAAAAAAAAACCATAATCTCATAATATATCTGTGCTTTTTAAAGAAACCTAAATTACAAAATTATTACTAAAATGTACATCTTCTATCTAGCTTCATAGCTCAGTCAAGCAATACAGTGGGGATCAGAATGAAACTGGACTAAAGAAATTATTAACAAGATTATTACCAAACTTGATGACCATGTACACTGAAAAGCATTAAGGAACTTGAAGGAATACTGGATCTAGCTCCTCACTTTAATAATAAACTTCCTGCTGAGGCAGGATTTAAGGAAGGCCAGATGCAAAAGTTCAACCCCAATTCTTTTCTACTGTTATTTCAAGATTAATGTCTTACCTGAGGCTGCATGGCACACAGAGGCATAGCAGTAAATTTTGTTATGCCATGATAACAACTATAATAAGAGGTTAACATTCTCTTGCCTTATCTTTTAACGAATTACCTGTTCATTCAGAAACAGAGAGGGTTGGGTCTCTCAGCTAAACACTGAAGATGCAACTCCTACCCATGAAGTACACACTCTAGGAGTAGAACAGGCAAACACTATGCATGTTGTTATGCAGAACAACCATCAAGCTACAATCATATGTGCTACAAGCATATTTATATACATAATATATATATTATATATATATATATAAAATGATATATGTGAAACAAACACATGATAAATATTCAAGGTAGATGATCAGAGATGTTGATACAGTCTGAGAAGGTGATGGGCTGGGTGATACAATGAAGTGGTTAGGGGTAGGAATAGGTACTGGGGTGATTAGAGATGACAGAGTTGGGAGAGATAGGTATAATCTCAGATTCATATCACAACACAAATTCCTGAGCTCATAAATGGAAAGAAATCATAGCCCAGTGTTGGGATGTTCCAGAACTAGTTCAAAAGTATCATGAAGTAAGCTTCTCTGTCAAATCTATCCTAAGAAGCAAGAGCCTCAGGAAATCAGCTCTGTCTCCCATCCTGAGATGTCTAGTATGAATTTGATATGTGTGCCAAATACATGTGTTAGAAACTTAATTTGGGTTTGGTTTAGTTGTGAAGAACTGTGTTTTTAAAGGCTCGTAGTTTTGTGCCCAGAATGGCAAAGCTGGGAGGACCCTTGAGAGTTGAGGCCTAGTGAGACTCTTTCATGTTAAGCTGAAAAGCATGTTGTTCCGGGAAGAGATCTGGATCTCTCTGTATCTGTGCCTCTCCCTGTGCCTCTGTCTCTGGCCCTGTTATAAAAATCAGCTCACCCCACCTGTCTGCCTGATATCCAGCCTGCACTCACACCTGTACACTCAAGAGGGAAAAACAGCCACACCACGAGAACAAAGGTAAGTGAGATTTTTTTTTTTCCGTAGTTTCCTACATGGCTGCACAGTGTGCACTGTAGCAGAGAGACAAAGACCTAACCCAGTCACAGCAAAGCAATTAGGAGCCAAGACTGCCTGCAAACAGAGCCCGGGACTGTGTGTTCTCCACCTACTGGGGCGGGTGGGTCACTCACCCTAGCACCCAAGCACCTGAGGCAGTCAGCAACAGGCACACTGAGGACCTGACCCATTGTGGACGGAGTTCCCTGCCTGCATAGTCAGCCTAGCTGGGGAGCCAGAATGACTGGGTCAGTGAGAGGAGAACACAGGTCCAACCACAGCTCTACCTGCCTTTATGAGGAGACCTGTGAGCTTCCAGGTCCTCAGAGGCTAGCACTCTCCCCACTCCAATCCCCTCTATATTGGTCCAATTGGGTCACAAGCAGTTGAGGAGAGTGGCAGCCACCCACCTCTCCAGAGAGCCACTCAGTCTATTACAGGAACCTGCCCACCATCTGGAGGTAAACACCAGGATCTCAGGATCAGCCAACCCCCAGGGCAGGGAGTTTTCCTGAGCACCAAGGTCAGCTGACAAAAGAAACAAACAGATAACACCTGGGTCAATAGGATGACAAAAGGTCAGCAGAAGAACATGGTAAAAAAACCCCAAAACAATAGGATGTCCCCAGATCCTAGCAATAATGCTACAGACAACTCTAGACAGCCGAACACAATTGAAACAAAGGAAAATGACCTTAATCCTATGCTTACATTAATAATAGAAGGCCTAAGGGAGGAAATAAAATACCTCAAAGAGCAACAACAAAGTACTGCAAAGGAGGTGATGGAAGTGAATAAAGCCCTTAAAGGAATGGAAGACCTGAAAAGGGAAGTTGAAGCAATGAAGAAAACCCAATCTGAGACATCCATAGAACTGGAAAACCTTAAGAAAAGAATGGAAACTACAGACACTAGCATCACCAACAGAATACAGGAGATGGAAGAAAGAATTTCAGGCTCAGAGGATAAAACTGAAGAAATTGATACATCTGTTAAAGAAAATGTCAAATCTAAAAATGTCCTGACACAAAACCTTCAGGAAATCAAGGACACAATGAAAAGACGAAATCTCAGAATAATAGGAATAGAAGAAAGAGTCCCAACTCCATGGACCAGAAAATATCTTCAACAAAATCATTGAAGAGAATTTCCCAAATCTAAAAAAAGAGATGCCTATAACTGTACAAGAAGCTTACAGAACTCCAAATACATTAGACCAGAAAAGAAAATCTTCCCGCCACATAATAATCAAAACACTAAATGTACAGAACAAAGAAAGAATTTTAAAAGCTGCTAGGGAAAAGGGTCAAATAACATATAATGGCAAACCTATCAGAATCACACCTGACTTTTCTTCAGAGACTCTAAAAGCCAGAAAGGCCTGGACAGACGTCTTGCAGACCCTAAAAAACCACAAATGCCAGGCCAGATTACTATTCCCTGCAAAATTGTCAATAAACATAGATGGAGAAAACAAGATATTCCATGACAAAGCTAAATAAAAACAATATCTATACACAAATCCAGGTCTACAGAAGATGTTGGAAGGAAAACTTCAACCCAAAGAGGTTAACTACACACAAGAAAGCACAGGAAGCAAATAGCATGCCTGCAGCAAAACCAAAAGAAAAGAAGCTCATTCACACACTATTTCCACCAACATCAAGATGGCAGGAAGTAACAATCACTGGTCATTAAAATCTCTCAACATCAATGAACTCAATTCCCCAATAAAAAGGCACAGGCTAGCAGAATGGATGCGAAAACAGAATTCCACATTCTGCTGCTTACAAGAAACACACCTCAGCAAAAAAGATAGATATCACCTCCAAGTAAAGGGCTGGAAAAAAATATACCAAGCAAATGGACCCAAGAAAAAAGCTGGAGTAGCAATTCTAGTATGCAACAAATTGGACTTTCAAACAACATTAATCAAAAGAGATGGGGAAGGACACTATATACTCATCAAAGGAAAAATCCACCAAGATGAAATTTCAATACTAAAATAAACATCTATGCCCCAAATGTAAGACCACTCACATTCATTAAAGAAACACTACTGAAGCTCAAATCCCACATTGAACCTCACATACATTAATAGTGGGAGACTTCAACACACCACACTCACCACTGGACAGATCAACAATGCAGAAACCAAACAGAGAAATAATGAACCTCACAGATGTCATGAATCAAATGGACCTAATTGATATCTACAGAACATTTCACCCCAAAACAAAAGAATACACTTTCTTCTTGGCACCTCACAGAACCTTCTCCAAAATCGACCATATAGTCGGTCACAAAGCAAGCCTCAACAGATACAGGAAAATTGAAATCACTACTTGTAACTTATCAGACCATCATGGAATAAAGCTAGGCTTCAACAATAACAAAAACAACAGAGTTCCTGCAAAAACATGGAAACTGAACAACTCTCTCCTCAATGACCTCTGGGTCAGGGAAGAAATAAAAAAAAGAAATTAAAGTCTTCTTAGAACTCAATGAAAATGAAGACAAAACATACCCAAACTTATGGGACACATTGAAAGCAGTGCTAAGAGGAAAGTTTACAGCACTAAGTGCCTTCAAAAAGAAACTGGAGAGTTCCTATACTAGCCACCTAAAAGCACACCTGAAAGAGCTAGAACAAAAAGAAGCAAACACTCCCAAGAGGAGCAGACGAGAGGAAATTATCAAACTCAGGGCTGAAATCAACAACTTAGAAACAAAAAGAACAATACAAAGAATCGACAAAACCAAGAGCTGGTTCTTTGAGAAAATCAACAAAATAGACAAGCCCTTAGCTAAACTAACTAAAAGACAGAAGGAAAATACCCACATCAACAAAATCAGAAATGAAAAGGGGGAAATAACAATAGACATTGAGGAAATCCAAAGAATCATTAGGTCCTACTTCAAAAGCTTGTACTCCACAAAATTGGAAAATCTAAATGAAATGGATGATTTTCTTGATAGATTCCACCTACCAAGGTTAAATCAAGAACAAGTAAACAAATTAAACAGTCCTATAACCCTTAAGGAAATAGAAGAAGTCATTAGAAGTCTTCCAATCAAAAAAAGTCCAGGCCCAGATGGTTTCAGCACAGAATTCTACCAGACATTCAAAGAAGAGCTAACACCAATATTCTTCAAACACTTTCACAACATAGAAACAAAAGGAATACTGCCAAACACATTCAATGAGGCCACAGTTACTCTGATACCTAAACCTCACAAAGACTCAATGGAGAAAGAAAATTTCAGACCAATTTCCCTTATGAACATGTGTAGGGGTTAGATAAATTAGATTTAGAAAATATATAGGAGTTTCTGATACTGTCTCTTAATTCGGGGCCTGAAGAGCATTATCAGAATGAAGTCAGCAAAAACAGGAAAGACTCAATAGACTGAAAAACAAGTTTGAAGTCAGGAGAACAGGAGGGACTCAGTAGAGTTGAAGAAGCAAGGTGTCTGGCCTGACATTGTTTTCAGCTGCTAGGTGAGTGAGGCCCAAGTTAAGCTGAGGCAGAGTTCCTCCTATCTGGGGACAGTGCATGGAGCCCAGAGGAGGAGGAGGCCCCTGATGCTGGAGAGCTCCAAGAGTCCTGCTGAAAAAACGGCTGGCCATTGATGGCCAGCTCTCTCCCTGAAGCAGAAAGAAGCCGGTGAGCAAAGAAAGCCTGAGCAAGACACCAAAAGGCCAAGGACTGGACCCTGTGGCTCAGATTTTGCCTAGAGGGGTTTGATCTGTCCAAACAGTGGCCTAAAGGAAACGGTGCCTGGCTTTAAGGACTGAGGCAGAGCAGCTGAGTTCCTGATTCAAAAGAAGTAAGTTGGCCTGCAGACGGCTGGGGTCTCCCACAGAGAAGCATGAAGCCTTATTTTAAGGTGAGACTGCAATAACAAACGACCCTGACGAACCTGCATCTGAGAGATCCAGAAGAAGGATTGCTAAGTGTGTTAAAGAATCTACAACAAAGACTGTGTTCCTGACGACTGAGGACCTGCCCCAGAGACTGTATCATTCTAGAGGGTTGTGAAAGAGGTTGATGTGATTGTCAATGGGTTTGGTGGATAGGTTAAAGGGGTTGTAGGATTTTATGGGATTGGTAGTTAAGAAATTGTTGGTGTTTGTTGTGGGTGAATTTGGTGATAGATAAATGAGTGTTAAATAATAATTTAAAAGTTTGGTTACAAACATGGATGCAAAGATACTTAATAAAATACTTGCAAACCGGATCGAAAATCACATCAAAAGTATCATGCACCATGATCAAGTAGGCTTCATCCCAGGGATGCAGGGGTGGTTCAACATTAGAAAATCCATCAATGTAATTCACCACATAAACAAGCTAAAGAAAAGAACCACATGATCATCTCATTGGATGCTGAAAAAGCTTTTGACAAAATACAGCACCCTTTCATGTTAAAAGTCTTAGAGAGATCAGGCATACAAGGACCATATTTAAACATAATAAAGGCAATTTACAGCAAGCCAATAGCCAACATCAAACTAAATGGAGAGAAACTTAAAGCATTTCCTCTAAAATCAGGGACAAGGCAAGGCTGCCCACTCTCCCCATATCTCTTCAACATATTACTTGAAGTTTTAGCTAGAGCAATAAGACAACTAAAAGAGATCAAGGGGATACAAATTGGAAAGGAAGAAGTCAAAGTATCCCTATTTGCAGATGATATGATAGTATACAACAGTGACCCCAAAAATTCCACCAGAGAACTTCTACAGCTGATAAACTCCTTCAGCAAGGTGGTCGGATACAAAATCAATTCAAAAAAATCAGTAGTCCTTCTTTATACAAAAGATAAATGGGCTCAGAAAGAAATAAGGAAATCAACACCCTTCACAATAGCCACAAATAATATAAAATACCTGGGGTTAACTAACCAAGCAAGTAAAAGACCTGTATGATAAGAACTTCAAGTCCCTGAAGAAAGAAATTGAAGAAGATATCAGAAGATGGAAAGACCTCCCTTGTCCATGGATAGGTAGGATCAACATAATAAAAATGGCAATCTTACCAAAAGCAATATACAAATTCAATGCAATTCCTATCCAAATACCAACTCAACTTTTTACAGATCTGGAAAAAACAATTCTCAATTTCATATGGAATAACAAAAGACCCAGAATAGCTAAATCAATCATGTACAATAACAGAACATCTGGAGGTATCACCATCCCAGATTTCAAGCTGTACTACAGGGAAATAGTAATAAAAACAGCATGGTACTGGTATACAAACAGACCAGTTGAACAATGGAATCGAATTGAAGACCCAGAAATAAACCCACACACCTATGGTCACTTAATTTTTGATAAAGAAGCCAAAAACATACAATGGAAAAAGGAAAGCATCTTCAATAAATGGTGCTGATCTAACTGGATGTCAACATGTAGAAGAATGCAAATAGATCCATACTTATCACCCTGTACAAAACTTAAGTCTAAGTGGATCAAGGACCTCAACATAAATCCAGACACACTAACATTAATAGAAGAGAAAGTGGGGAAAAGCCTTGAACTCATTGGCACTGGGAGCAACTTCCTGAATAGAACAACAATAGCTCAGGCACTAAAACAAACAATCAATAAATGGGACCTTATATAACTGTAAAGCTTCTGTAAGGCAAAGGACACTGTCCTTAGAACAAAACAGCAGCCTACAGACTGGGAAAAGATCTTCACCAACCCAACATCTGACAGAGGGCTAATATACAAAATATATAAAGAACTGAAGAAATTAAACACCAAAAAATCAAATAACCCCATCAATAAATGGGGTACAGAGCTAAACCGAGAATTCACAGAAGAGGAATCTCTAAAGGCTGAGAGGCATTTGAGGAAATGTTCAACATCTTTGGTTATCAGGGAAATGCAACTTAAAACAACTGAGATTGCATCTCACACCTGTCAGAATGGCTAAGATCAAAAACTCAAATGATAGCACATGCTGGCGAGGATGTGGAGAAAGGGGAACACTCCCCAATTGCTGGTTGGACTGCAAACTTGTGCAACCACTTTGGAATTCAATCTGGAGATATCTTAGAAAATTGGGAATAAATCTACCTCAAGACCCAGCCATACCCCTCTTGGGCATATATCCAAAGGATTCTAAACGAAACCACAAGGACATTGCCTCAACAATGTTCATAGCAGCTTTATTTGTAATATCCAGAAACTGGAAACGACCCATATGTCTTTCAACTGAAGAATGGATAAAAAAAACTGTGGTACGTTTACACAATGGAATACTACACAGCTATCAGAAATGAGGAAATCATGCAATTCGAAACCAAATGGATGGAACTAGAAAAGCTCATCCTAAGTGAACTGATGCAGTCCCAGAAAGATAAACATGGTATATATTCCCTTACAAATGGATATTAACCATATATCAGAGGATAACTATTCTACAACCCACACACCCAAATAGATAGGAACCTAGCATATCTATCCTAGGAAAAATTCTAACCACCAGTGAGTCATGGAATCTGCTGCAGGTTAGTGGAACACCACACCCTAGATGGTGTGCCTTATCAAGCTCCAGTACAAGTGGAAGCTCTTGGCCCTCACACGATGCAAGATCTGAGGGAGTATGATATGTGAGGGCCCACCTCATCTGAGGAGAAGGAGAGTACCAAGTAGAGGAACAAGGAGGGAAGGAGGGAGGGAAGGAGGGAGGAAGCAGAGAGGTAGGGAAGGAGAGAGGAAGGGAGGGGCTAGAAGGGGAGGAGGGAGAAAACTATGTTCTAGAAGTAAATAATACTTTTTTTAAGAAAAGAGTTAATAAGCTTAAAAATATAATAAAAATACAATATAAAAATTTCAAACTATAATTTACCAAAGGTATAATTGCCTTATTGGCATGAAAGGAAAATGGTCTTAATTTCAGATTAGAATGTTAGACTGCAGGTGGCCACAGAGATTACACAAACTCGATATCAGCTTAAAAGTTCTTTTTTTTTTTTTTTTTTTTGTAGAGGTATAGGATATTTCCATGGTATGGCATTAAAAATCAGGTAACAGGTTTAAAACACTGTAAATAAATTAAAGGTGACAGCTGTTCAACCTGGTTTTACAAACCTTCAAGAGTTGAAAAAACTTAGAGCTAAGGTAAAATAATACGTGGTGTTAGCCCATGCCTTTACCTCCAGCAGAGACAGGAGGATCACTATAGAGTTAGTTGTCTTATAAATTCTAGAGTTACAAGAAACAGGGTGGTGATGGTGCACACCCTTAGCCCCATCATTGGAGAAGAATACACCCTTAATCCCAACACACTAGAGATAGAAACAGGCAGATCTCAGAGCTCAAGTTCAACCTGATACAAAACAAGCTCTAAACAGAGAAAAACTTTGATCCAGGGGTGGAGGAGCACATCTTTAATCCCATCAATTGGGAACCACATGTCTTTGATCCCAAAACTTAGAATGCAGAGACAGGCACATAGGATCTGGAAGGATTTAAGTTTAAAAGCTACTTACAAAAGGCAGGCTGAAATTCAAACAAATTGTCCTTTGAGATCTGAAAATATATACACTAAAGGTTTATTTAGCTCCAAAATATCAAAATAATTTCTTCTTTAATCCAGATTGAAAGGTAATACTTTATATATATATATATATATATATTGTTAAAAAACCAAATTTGCTCCAGGAAAAATATTACCTGACCCCCCCCCCCAAAAAAAAGGTAATTGTCCCAGAGTTAGGATTAGGGCAGGGCTCTGTTCTTATCTTTCCAAGAGATTTAAAGCATCCATTCAAGGAATCCAGGGACAACTGGACTATGGAAAACTCAGCAGAAAACAGATGAGACACCAAAGAAGACGAGGGGCCCAGATGATCCAGCCTTGCAGTCTTCCTCAAAAGTCTACAACCACAACTCAAAATCACAAAGATCATTCAGCTCCACAGACTGCTCCAGCCAGAACTTCAGTAAAGCTCTGAAGATCAGCTTCTGTCTACGAACTTCTTAGGACATCTAAATAGCTGAGCACAAAAGGACTGAACATCAAATGATTCTATTAACATATTTAACCATTTTTCCATTCTTATTTGGGCCCCAAACAGGTTTACTATATCCCAAATCAGCAGGAAGTCATTTGAAGAGAACAACTTCCCATCCCCAGAAGGTTGGGAGGGTGTTCCCCCCCCTTTGGTTATTTGATGGATAATAGAAAATTTTGTTATTTAGGGGAAAAGACTACAAGCTGTTAAATGGTCTTGTTAAATGGGTTTTTGAGGTTAGACTCAGGGACTTCTCTCTTTTTCTTTTCTGTGTCCTTCTTTCTCTCCTATGTAGGAGTGAACAGACTTGAGAAAAAAATGGGACATATACATAGTATAGGAAAGATCAAGAAAAAAGGACAGATTATTGAATATGGCCTTATACCTTTGTATATTGATACAAAGTTAATATTATATTTGGCTAAATTGGTATTGACTCTTGTATATTAATGCAAAATTAAGATTGTATTGGGCTACATCGGTATTGATCTTTGCATATTGATACAAAATTAAGATTATATTTGGCCACATTAGTATTGATCTTTGTATATTGATACAAAATTAAGGGTAATGCTTCTTAAAGGTATTGTTCCTAGTAATGCTTAAACATGAAAGGTAAAGTTTTGGCCTCTTGCTAGTGACCATCATAAACTGTTTAGGATAATTAAGAAATGGAAACTAATAGTCATGCAAACATGTCATTTTGTTAGTTACTATGACAGTATATCACAGTTATTTTCTAAGCTACTCAGAAATCAAGTTGCTAAGAGACAAGCAATATTTGCTTATCTAAATATGAGATATATAGGGCATCTTCAAAAACCTCAAGAGATCTGCAGTATATGGCATTCAAAGATGTTTGCTTAACTCAAGATTTTTTGATATCGAGACATGTCAACTCCTGACAGCACCCCCTATTCTACTCCAAGTAGAAGATGAGCATCGAAGAATCTCCAGTGGGAGATGGTTGAATTGGTGGTAAGCCTTTTTCTTGGCAAGAAAAACCCCTTGCTTCAAGTGTAGACAGACTGCTGTCCAAAAATGACAAAACTTGGAAGCAGGTAAGTCGACAGCCTAGCTCTGCCAAGACAGGGTAGGTAAGTCCTTCATAATTCCTGCTCTACATCAATGTCTGTCAGAGAAACAGGGCCAAACTGCTAAAGATTGATGCTGTAATGTATGGAGAGAAAGTGGGAACTGTCTAGGCAGCCACTGGTATGTCATTTCTTAGTTTTGGAAGCTGCAGGCCCTGCACTTCCTATATAATCAGATATATTTATCCCTCTCAGGTCTCTGAGGTGATTGAAGAATAGATAGCTAGAGTCTCATAGTTAAATTTTAAGTTGTTTAGAAATCAAGAGGGTGTTCTGGATCTAAGAAGATATTTTTAAAATTGTGAGGCAAGTTAGTGTGAAAGCTGAGTTAGATATAGAACTTTAAACTCATGGAGATGGTTAGATAGTAGAATGTTAAAGTCAGGTGCCAAATACATATGGACTGGACATTGGGAATGTATGCTAAGCCATATAACTCTCATAATTGTGGCCTATTTATTTCTGTTGTTTTGTATTGTATTTATAGTTATAAGAGAAAGAACCATTTGTTGGACTGAAAGGAGAGCTGTTGGGGGAAAAAAGAAATACCTTAAACTAAAAAAAAAAAAAAAATAAGGGAAGAGGATGGGAGGTTGAGGGGGGAGGAGGGTGGAAAGGTGGGACTGGAGGGGGGAGTAGGGAGGGGATTGTGATTGAGATGTAACTTGAAGAAATACAAAATAAACTATTTTAAAAAATCAGCTCTCCTTGACAAACGTTCTGTCTTAATATGATACCCTTTGCCATGTGACAACCCAGCAGGCAGGCCCTCACTGGATGCTGATCAGATGTTCATATGGTCCTCACCTAGCACAGTGAGTTGAACAGCACCTATTCCTCATTAGTCACCCAGTCTAGTCCATGGCACAGTTACAGCATCTGAACTTGGACTGAGGTAAACAACCTTGAGAAGAGGAAGAAACAGGAGTATCTCCCCATCACAGGTACTACTGGGATGGGTGCAAAATCGTGAGTCCACCAGCCCCCCGGACTTCATGGTAACAACTTTCAGAAATAAAAAGTCTAAAACAAGGAAAGGTCCAGTCTGTAAACTAACTGTGGTGCATAAGCAAGAACTTAATCTGTGTCGTGTGTTAGCAAACCTCCACCTGCCTAGCATTGTAGCAACATTAAATGAAACATCGAGTTTACTTGGAAAGGAAGATGAAAACTCTTTTTCCCAAGTGAAATCTGATGATTTTCAATAAGGACATATACTGGTCTGGGTAACCTATAAAGAACAGAATATTCAGACTACATTTACTGTTGAAATACAGCAAAGCTTGAATTCATTGCCACATTTCTCCATTTATTGATGAATTAGAATCTGAATCTGCAAGGGGTTGATAACGGTATGGTAGAAACACTGAAAATCAAAGATGTTTAGGTCTCCTACATAATGTGGCATAGCACTTACATATGACTTTTTTTAGTCTTTACACTTATTTATTTGTTAGTGGTATGTGTGTGTCTGTGTGTGTGCATGTGTGTGTCTGTGTGTGTGTGTCTGTGCATGTGTGTCTGTGTCTGTGTATCTGTGTGTGTGTTTGTGTGTGTATATCTGTGTGTGTCTGTGTCTGTGTTTCTGTGTGTGTGTGTGTGTGTCTGTGTGCATCTGTCTGTGTATGTATATCTGTGTATGTCTGTGTCTGTGTTTCTGTGTGTGTGTATCTGTGTGTTTGTGCCTGTGTGTCTGTGTCTGTGTGTCTGTGTGTGTGTCTGTCTCTGTGTGTATATCTGTATGTGTCTGTGCCTGTGTTTCTCTGTCTCTCTGTGTGTGTGTGTGTGTGGGTGTGTGTGTGTGTGTGTGTGTGTGTGTGTGCATTTGGAGGTCAGAGGACAACTTGTAAGAGTCAGTACTCTCCTCCTACCACATGGGTTCTAGGGATCAAAAAGGGCTAATAGGAAACAAGCTCCTTTTCAGCCTACAGAATAATCTCACCAGTCCTTATACAACATTAAAACTATTCTTACATCGCTTCTGTAATATCTAGAGCAATGTAAATGCTATGTAAGCAACTATTATAAAGCATTTTAAGATTTTGTGTTACTTTATTTTATTTTTCAAAGTGCTTTTGATCTTCAGTTGTTGTAGACAGATGGAGTATATCTAATATAAGGAGGGTGTAATTCTGAGACTGAGGAGATAGCAGACAGGGAACATTGTGGAGGGGTAGGATAGGGACTTTGTTGAAAGTATGTAAGGCCTGAGATCCCCATTAACCTCATGGGAAGAAGTAAGTAGACTAGGAGACTGAGATCACCACAGGAGGCAAAAATGAAAGAACATCAAGACCTGAGTCCTGGAGATAGTCAGAAAGAAAAGGAGAAACAAGTTCCAGGTTCCAGAGAACTTTTAAAGAGGGTTCAAGGTCAGCTGTACCAGGTTCTATTAAAATATTATAAGAACAGTGAAGGAGTTTTGAGAAAATATAGCCATTTCTTTGACATGGCCCGAATCTGAGCCCAGTTATAAAGTGCGGAGGACGAAAGGAGAATAAATAGAACACTGAAGGATATCGAAGGCTGCTTCCATTCCAGCAAGGAGATGAAAGAACAAAACAGTGGATGAAGAGGAGGCAGAAGTCAAGGAAAGAACACATTTTAATATAGGCAATAATGAAAGAGTATTTGTAAACTGACAGGAATGTACAGTTCTTTGTTGGACAAAGTTCTTATATATAGTTCTGAGAGGTTGATTTCAGGGCTTGGAGATCTGGTTACCACCCTTTCTAAGGCACTCTCTGATTGGATAATAAAAGTTACTGATGGCCAATTGGCTGGGCATAAAGAGTATACAAAGGTGGAACTTCCTGGGAGGAATTTAGGAACCCTGGGATTACACAGAGGAAGCACTCTTCCCAGCAGGTCTCCGAAGCAGAAGGAAGTCTTGGTGTGAGTTCTGAAGGTACAGCAAGCCACATGGCTGGTTGGGATTAGGTAGTTGGGGTTAACTTAGATTAGCTAGTTGAGTCTCCCCAGCTAAGGCCTAACTGTTGAAACATTAAAAGATCTTGGTGTATTTAATTATTGGGAAAGGGCCATCTTTTCTCTCAGGCCTTATCATAAGTACAGGCCTCCTGCCACAGGCCCCCAGCTAAGGCAAGCCAGGCCTGCTGGCTTCCTGCAGGCACTGCTGGCTCCCTTGGTCCCAGGTCTTATCACCAGGACACTTCAGGCTGCCAGCTAAGGTGAGCCAGGCCTGCCGGCTTCCCACCAGGCCCCACTGGCTGCTCTGATGGCCTAATATAACAGTGTATAGTTATTAAAAATATATTTGTTAATAAGGTTTCAATTTCAGTTCTTGGACATGAACCTTCAGGCTTTTTCTGTTTTGTTTTGTTTTTTTATGCACCTGAAGCTAATCTATACTTAAATTCAATATAGTCATTTAACCAAAACCCAACAATAATACAAAAGTAAATTATTTCTGTGCAGATGTTTCCCATTTCAATTAAGTGTAAAATGCTTTGCCATGGAGTTAGGAAGATTTGGTATAGATTATTCTCTGAAAAAGGAAGGCAAAGACATTTACACATAATTTCCCCAAATCCATGTCTCAGTTTGAGGATTTATATGTAGTAAGTTAAGTAGAAGAAAAATTCAAAGTAAGCTTTCCAATCTTTCAGTGATATTTTTGTGTAAACAAGAACTATCTCTCAGATGCTTGTAAAGGACTCCCAATACTCACAGTAAGTCTGGTTATTGCAAGTAGGACAGTTACTGTAGTGTGAGGGATGGTTCACAGATAAGTGTAAGAAGAGCTTGTTTCCAAAGCAAGGCACAGCTTTACACCTGAATCAATCACAATTTTCCTACACAGCGAATAAATTTCTGTTCAGGATCCACTCAGTTGTTCAGGATGTTCCAGCCTTATCTCATACATGGACAGAAACAAATGTGGAGGCCTGTACAAACCAATTATGATCACAAGACCCTGGTCATAGAAGCTATTGGAATTGATTGTTTCTTAGTTTTAAAATCTAAAATGTTTAGAGTCAGAACAGAGTAAAGCCAACCTAAGATTTAAGTTTCCATAGTTTCCATGGATACATCTTTTTTATTATATAAAAGTTTTTAAATTTAAATATATTTTGATTATATTTCCCCCCTCTCCCAAGTCCTTCCAGATCCTCTTGCTCCCTACTTACGCACCCAAACAGAATAATAACCCCCCCAAAACACCAAACTGTAACTTAATAAAAGTATACACACACACACACAGACACACACACACACACACACACACACACACACACACACACACACACAAACTCTGGGACTCATTATATATTAGTCAACTACTCCTGACTATGAGACATATTCTAAAGTGGTTGATATTCCCAGTGTCACTCCATTGTAGAAAAGTGACTTCCCTCTCCCAACAGGTATAAATGATAGTTCAGTTGTTAACCTTTACCCTAGTGGCTAGATTTTCATTCATTCTCCTTAAATATAATAAAATATAGTAAGATAAACCAAAACTATCACATCAAAGTTGGACATGACAACTTTACAGAAGGAAAAGAGCTCAAGAAAAGGTATAAGAATCAAAGACCCACTAGTTCTCATATATGGACCAAAAACCACTAAACTGGAAGCTATACTAATGCATGCAGAAGACCTGATACAGACCTATGTAGGACCTGTGCATTGTTTCAGCCTCTGAGTTCATATAAGATTGGATCATGTTGATTTAGAAGGTCTTGTTTTCTTGGTGTCCTTCATAACCCCTGGCTCTTACACTTTCCAACTCCTTTTCCAGTGGTTTCCCTTAGCTCTGAGAAGAGGGATTTGAGAGAGACATCACAATTTAGGGTTGCATGTTCCTAGATTGGTCGGTGAGTTTGTCAGTCTGTCTGTCTGTCCTTCTACCTGTCTCTCTCTCTCTCTGTATGTTTGTGTGTGTGTGTGAGAGAGAGAGAGAGAAAGAGAGATGGCTGTTGGCTTTGTATTTATTCCCATCTGCTTCAAGATGAAGCTTTTCTGATGATACCTAACAAGGCACTGATATATGAGTTCTAAGAATACCTTTTATTTCACAAAAAGAAGCCTGTCAAAGCTTTCATTTGAAAGAAAAAAAAAGTGTTGCTAATTGTGGTGAGCCACAAAACTGTGGTGAGCCGCAACCCTAAGATGGCACCTGGCTTGATGCCAGAAAGCTCAAGCTTAGCTGTAAACAAGCCTTAGTTGGTAGCAGCTGCCTAGCCCGGTGTGCTTCCTCCTTTTGTGAGCCTATCTTGGATCGCTAGGTGGCATGATCTGATTGGGTTTGAGTAGGCATATAAGGGCTTGGGGGAGGAGAAGCAGAGACACAAGCAGAGACACAAGCAGACAAGCAGAGACACAAGCAAGGATTCGGAAGACTGTTTTCAAGGGACCTGAATAAACTACTTGAGAAGAGCTTTTGCGAGTTGCGTCGTCCTTGCTGGTCGAGGGGGATGCGACAAGTGGTGGCCCGTACGGGGAGCCAGAAAAGACTCAGAACTCTTGCAGTCAGGGGCAGTGCACTTGTAAGTTCCCAGGATAAATTGGGACAATAAAGTTTCACGGAAATTGTGAACTAAAGGTAAAGTTTTGCGGAAATTGCGAACTAAAGGTAAAGTTTCACGGGAAGTTGCAAACTAAAGGTAAAGTTTCTCGGGAAACTGCGAACCGAAAATGAGGTCTCCAGAGGGAGCAATAAGGACCTCGGTAAAGAGGCAATAAGGTCTCCGGGAGGGAGCAATAAAGTTCCGGGATTCAGACGAGTAGAAGACACAACTGGCAGAGCAAGGTGAGGAAAGCAGAGAGTGCCTCACAGAAATGGAGTGAATGCTGGCCTTGCTGGCCTTTATCAGTTGCTGGGAGAAGCTTGGGAGAGATCTAGATTTTGCCTGGGAGCAAGGTACATTGCAGGGAGGAGCACGCCTATTTGGAGACTTGTGCGTAGTTGTTTGGAGGATCAGAGATATTGCAAGGCCATGGAGGAGGGACAAGAGGCATTAGAGCAGTTAAAAGAGGAGCGCTTGGTCAAATCTGGGAAGGATGCTTCGGAAGAGGATAGCTCGGAGTCTGAAGAGGAACTTGAAATGTTAGCAAAGGAAATGGAGAAGTCATCTTTGAGGAAGAGTTCTGACTGTACTCGGATAGAGCCCTCAGGTCCGGGGCCGCCTGTGTTGGCGCCGCCTTCATATAATGAGACTTCCCCTCCGAGTGGTCCTAGTGGGCGGTCATTCTGTCCAAATGTCTGGAGGGAAGTGAGACATGAGCTGTACTACCCTGTCTTTCAGGATGGAGGGGGAAATCGTTATCATGAACCTCTCGATTTTAAGGTAATTAAAGCACCCGCTGAGTCTGTCTGCACTTATGGGATTAATGCTGCTTTCAGTGTAGCTCAGGTGGAAGCTCTTAGTCATTATTGCATGACTCCTAGTGACTGGATGAGCTTGGCACGTGCCTGCCTGTCCTCTGGGCAGTATTTAGATTGGAAGGCTTTCTTGATTGAGTTTGCTAATGAACAAGCTGCTGCTAATTGTGCAGCAGAAAACCCAGCCTGGGATGTGGTCATGCTTCTTGGGCAAGGTCGATATGCTCAACAACAAACTGGGTATCCGGCTCAGGTGTTTGGGCAAATCAATTTAATCGCAACCAGAGCTTGGAAATCATTGCCTAACAAAGGGGAAGTGAATGGCAATCTAACCAAGGTTATTCAGGATCCCCTGGAGCCTTTCTCAGACTTTGTGGCTAGAATGGTTGAGGCCGCTGGAAGGGTATTTGGAGACCCTGATTTGGCAATGCCCTTAATTAAACAACTTGTGTATGAGCAATGTACAAAGGGAGTGTAAAGCAGCTATCACCCCTTATAAGAACAAGGGGTTGGAAGCCTGGATGCTTCAGGGCAGACTGCCGCTACCTTAAATAATTTGTCAGCCAATGTAGCCACAGCCTTGGATGTATTGTGGCAGGTGGCCCAGATTGGCTGTGAGTGGAAAATGACTGGTTTGTCCTCTGTGCCATATCAAAATTATACTGTAGCTGCAAATTTGTCTAAGCAACTCTCTCAGTATCTTACAGGAAATTGGTCTGGAGAGTTTGATAAGCTGATGCAGAATCTGAGAATTGCCATTGTGCATGTGAATTCCACCCGGGTTGATGTCTCTGTTGCTGAGGACTGTCAACATGGATCCTCCGAGCCATGAATCACCTGAAGGAATGGGCGGGAATGGGTGCCCTAGGAGGCATGCTCTTCCTAGTCAGTTTCATTGCCCTATGGTGTATCTGTAAGATGAGGATTTCACAGAGGAGAAGTAATGCCATGCTGGTGCAAGCCTTTGCTGCCTTGGAGGCTGGACAGCCGCAAGCTTGGTTGACTGTCCTAAAGGACTAAGCTATCATCATGCTCAGGATGCGAGGCTAAGCACTGCACTTGGGGTCAGCTTCTAGCGACTTCAAGAAGGGCATGTTTGATTCCATATGGGTTGGTATCCTAGTTTCCCATCTCTGAGAAAAAGATACTGGACGGGTATGGCACCAGCCTGGTTGGCTACTGGGCGTGGGGTCATTACAATGTCCTTTACATG
The DNA here is from genome assembly GCA_907164525.1 of Lophiomys imhausi. NCBI lineage: Eukaryota > Metazoa > Chordata > Mammalia > Rodentia > Muridae > Lophiomys > Lophiomys imhausi. The sequence goes on from CAJQZJ010004753.1 coordinate 916,897, forward strand.
CATATCAGAGATCAGACCTCTACCCTTGCCTGTTGCGTTTTAAAACAAAAAGGGGGATCTGTGGCAAGCCACAAAACTGTGGTGAGCCGCAACCCTAATATGGTGCCTGGCTTGATGCCAGAAAGCTCAAGCTTAGCTGTAAACAAGCCTTAGTTGGTAGCAGCTGCCTAGCCTGGTGTGCTTCCTCCTTTTGTGAGCCTATCTTGGATTGCTAGGTGGCATGATCTGATTGGGTTTGAGTAGGCATATAAGGGCTTGGGGGAGGAGAAGCAGAGACACAAGCAGAGACACAAGCAGACAAGCAGAGACACAAGCAAGGATTCGGAAGACTGTTTTCAAGGGACCTGAATAAACTACTTGAGAAGAGCTTTTGCGAGTTGCGTCATCCTTGCTGGTCGAGGGGGACGCGACAGCTAATAATAGCTTCAAAATAAATATGTGGAAATTAAAACTCTGCTTTCAGAAAGGCTGTGGTCTCTTTTAACATGGACTTGATGGAGATACTGAACTAATCTACAAACTACTAGCATTATCAATAGCCCATTCAAACTGGAAGGGTCCTTGACATATCTCCATGCTAACCTTGCATCTTCCAATAATAAAAAATATAGCCAATTGTTTTAAGTTTATTGATGGCCAGGTGAGATGACAATGAACATAGCTAATATGGGGATCAGGCCTTACAAGACTAGATGTTTCTTGATAAAGAATAAAAGTAATGAGAGAACATTCAGATATCTCCTCAGCTACATGACCTGAGGCAAGAGTTATCTCTTGGGAGCAGAAGACTCAGCATAGAGTTTTGAGACTCGACCAGTGACACATACCACAATGCAGTCTGTGTGATAGAAGTTAGGCCTTTTTAAGGAATTAGTATGCAGTTCAGCTTAGCATCATGCAGCACATAAAGAAGTAGCTTGGCATTCCTTGTGACCAAGATGGACAGATCCCAGTTGAGGACATAGTTCTGTGAGAAACACGAAATGCCTTGCTGAAGGGGCATGGCTAAGAAACAGTACATGCCACAGATGATATCATTGCTGCCAGAAGAGGCATGACTGATGGATATCTCGAGAAACCTTGTGGGCCCTTGAGATCACCAAGGATCTTGAGATGATGCCATATATAAACCAAAGAGCTTCATGCAGCACTCTCTTCTCTCTTCTTCTTGCCCTCACAGACTGAGAAATCAACGCACGCTGGAGAAGTGTACAGCAAAGTATGCCTTTCATCAGTATTAAGACCATAATGGTCATAAACTGAGAGGCGGAGCCCAAGATAGAGACTTTTTGCCACAAGTCCACCAGAGAAAGACCTTTTATGGCAAATACGGCTAGAAGAAAGGACTGGTGGAGTTCAGAAGCCGCTCAGAGACACTTTAGGCTGTGAAGCATACATGGGCCAAGGAGACTATAGAAACAAATTTCAGCTGATGGAGGAAGCCAACCTCAGTTTAGCAGTTAAAACAGACTGACCTTATAAACTGGTCACAATCTAGTGGTTGAAGTAAACTGGCCATAAGGACTGGCAAAGTTAGGCCCAATAAACGCTAAGCTTGAAAGGGGCTGCCTGCTGGGACTGCAGTATCCAGATTGCCAAAACCAAGTTATCCTTCATGGACCTACACTAAGAATATTAATATCCTTTTAAGAAAATTAAAATGGTATTAGTTAGGTGTTCTTACATAGGTATTGGGTGTTCTTAGATAGGTATTAGGTGTTCATAGGAAGGTATTAGGGTGTTCTTATATAGGTATTAGAGTTTTAGATATTAGGTTATAGGATACAGGTATTTTACAGATGTTTGCTAAGTACTAATAAATATAAGTGTTTTAAAGAAAAATATTCTGTTACAAGTCTGTAACTCAGTGATACGATTTTTATCATCTGTGACCATTGTCCGCTAAGTTGGCCATGTCTACCTTAAAATGTCACAGAACCCCAGTTACATCTATTTAAATGCAGAATAGTTTAAACTCACCATATGATGTTTCTGAGAACCTTCACCATTTAGGAAGTATATGCTTCTGAGCCCACTGTACTCATATCTGTTACCTTATTACACACCTATTGTTCTATTTTTAGAAAATAAGCAAAGAGAGAACCTTAATCTTCCATGGTCAAGCCTTTGTATGTGTACATGTTGCTCCCTACACATAGTTTGGGTCAATATTTCCATCTTCCATCTCATGATCTTTTAACCTTTCCAGGTCACCACAAACTGAAATATATGCAGGTTGAAAAAACCAGCAACATTTCCACTCTGACTCTCACACAAGAACACTTTATATTTCTGTCTTATTCCAAACCAAACAATCACTGGAAAAATGTGATTCCATTCCTTTTTTAATCTGATTACAATTAACTCAAATTTCCCCTCCTAATCCAGGCAATAATCCATCTTCTCCATCAAATAGTCCAGTCTCATTTCTGTAATATTTGGATCTCATTTCTCCTCCCTGTCACTCTGACATGGCTTTGTTGTTGTGGCAGTCATTATTGTCGGAACAGGATCTCACTAGTCTGGAACCCACTGTGCAGATTAGACTGGCCGCCAAGTCACAGAGATTGACCTGCCTCTGCCTGCTGAGTGCTAAGATTAAAGACATGCACTACCACACTGTCTTAGCTAGGGTTTCTATTGCTGCAACGAAACACCATGATCAAAAAGCAAGTTGGGAGGAAAAGGTCTATTTGCCTTACACTTTCAGATTGGAGGTCCATTGTAGGAGGAAGTCAGTATAAGAACTGAAGCAAAGCAGAGGCCATGGAGGGCTGCGGCTTACTGGCTTGCTTCACATGGGTTTTTCAGCCTGCTTTCTTATAGAACTCAGGACCACAAGCCTAAATATAGCACCACTGACAATGGGCTTGAGGAAAAGGTATTGAGAAAACACCTTACAGTTGGATCTTATGAAGGCATTTCCTCAACTGAAACTGCTTCCTCCCTGATAATTCTAGCTTGTGTCAAGTCGACACATAAAACCAGCCAGTATGCCACCCTGCCTGACACGTCGTCCTTTTATTATAAGAGCTACCCTTGTTGACTATTGAAACCAGTGATTTGTCTTTTATAGAGATCCTATTGTTCTTATAGCCGAACCACAATGTTTAGCATATAAGCTGTATAAGATAACAGAACATCAGATGCAGGTAAGCAGAGTAGAGTCACTGTTAGAACAGAATTAAAAAATAGCAAGTTTCCAATACCAGTGCTGCTGCCTGCTGTGCTCCACTGGGCAAGTTCCATGAGAACTTGGAACGTCAGCTGCTTTATCAATTAAACAGGGAATGCATTATTCCTGGTAAAAATTCCAGGTAAGATTATGTATGTAGGGAGTCAGAGAGATGGCTCGGATATTAAGAGATCTTGCTGTTCTCCCAGAGGACTTAAGTCACTAGCACTCATATCAGTGGTTCACAACTTTCCTAAACTTAAACTCTGGGGGACCCCATGCCCTCCTCTGGCCTTAGCATGTACCCACACACATGTGGCACACACACACTCACACACACACACACACACATGCTTACACACTCATACTCATATACATAAAAGTAAAAATAATTCTGTAAACTATTTCACACATTGCCTAATGCCTGTAACAGACAGCCAAAAACTGTTGTATACTACAAAGCTCTATACAGCACCTAATACAAACAATATTTGTGTTGTTAGGATGTTCAGTCATCTTGGTGTTACTCCCAGCTGGTGACAGTGGCATGGTTATTCTCATTTCATGTATGTATGTTGATCTTTCTTTTCAGTTAGGTTCTAAGTGTGAGAAGACAGGAATCCTCAAGTAACTTTTCCTTGTGCCACTATTGGCAACATGCAGACCATGCTGATAAGTATTCCCCTTTTCTTCTTGTCCTATCTTATAAAAAAATTTGCTTTCTTTTTATTATGGAACAAAGAACCAATGATCTATGCACTGAAAGTGTCTGCTATACAAAATAGTTCATTCATTTTCACTAATTGTTTGCAGAGGCCTGTTTATGAGCCTTCTTGGCAACTTCTTGGTGTTGCCTCTTATAAAACCTGGTGTGACAACTGATAAAAATAGAGACAACATTTGACCTTTGGTACCCACCCTCATTTGATTCATCTGCAATATAACTTCTACATCTGTGAGCCAGGGAAAATCACAGAAGAGAGGGAAGAAAGATTTTAAGAGCCAGAGGAAACAGAAAATCTAGTGCTAGGTAGTGTATTCTATACATGACAGGGATACTTACACTCATGAAATCTCATCAATATGATTGCTTAAACAATGTTGATGGGAGAACTTCAACAAGGCCATAACCCTTGATGTAGTGCTACAGGCAATCAATGGTTGCAGACAGGAGGAGAAACAGTTTTCTTCAAGGACAAGCTTCCTGATAAATTCTCCAATCTCAAAACATTAGTCCTGAACACATGTACATAGAAGCAATGCTGATTGGGCTCAGTAGGTACACATACACACACACAGACAGAGAGAGATAAAGAGATAGAGAGAGAGAAGAAGAAGGAGGAGGAAGAGGAGGGAGGGAAGAAGGAAGGAAAAAGTTGTGATTTGAGATAAACTAGGGGAAGCATGGGGGAAGAGTAAGGAATGAAAATGATGGAAATATATTATTCAAGTATAAATTCTGCAAAATTTAAAAAACACTAGTATGAAAGATTTCCCTTACAAAATGAGCCCAAGAAAGGCTATCTAATTGGATAGTTTTATGTCAACTTAATACAAGCTAAAGTCATCTGAGAGGAAGGAACCTCAATGGAGAAAATACCTCTATAAGATATACCGTAGGAAACCTGGCAGGATAGTTACTTAATTAGTGACTGATGGAAAAGAGCCCATTGTGGGTGGTGCCATCCCTGGGCTGGTGGTCCTGGGTTCTATAAGAAAGCAGACTGAACCAGCAATAGGAACCAAGCCAGTAAGCAGTACCCTTCCATGGCCTCTGCATCAGCTTCTGCCTCCAGGTCCCTGCCCTGTTTGGACTTCCTTCAGTGATAAGTAGCCAAATATGCCCTTTCCCACCACAAATTTTTTTGTTTTTTGGGTTTTTTGTTTGTTTGGTTGGTTGGTTTTTGGTTATGGTGTTTCATCATAGCAATAATAACCTTAAGTAGGACAGTTATGAATACATATACATACTTATCTCACAGGGATTTTGGTAAATATTTAGCAGATAATTTTTCTTTTAATTTAGGCTACCATGACACAGCATTTAATATCAGCAACTACATAGGGATCTTGGGATCTATTTTTATAGGACTCTTTTCCTTGTTTACTTTTCCCTCTTCTGTATGTTTGTTTTTATTGGAAATAGACTTTTTATACAATGTATTCTGATTACTGTTTCTCTTCCCAACTCTTCGCAGATCCCTGACTACCTGCCCACCCAAATCCACACCCCTTTTTTCTGTCTCTCATTAGAGTAAAAACAAGCGTCTAAAAACAAAAAAAGAAAAAATAATAAAAAATAAAAGAAAAAGAAGCAAGAGAGCCAAAGAAAAATCCCAAGAAACACATATATACACAGAGACACACATGTTCATACACCCAACACCAGAAACCATAACATAAGTGCCAAAGACCTTCAAGGAAAAAAAAAACTACTTAATCTCAAGCATTTTGTTACAGCAACAGAATACTAACCAAGAAAATTATATAGATGTTATTTCAATAAATGAATACATAACAGATATTGAGAGAAGATATTAGAAAATGATTTAAATGTGACTCAAATGAAAACTTCAATAACAATTTCATGTAAAATTCAGACTATTTACCTTTCTATAACTGGATATTCTGTGGCATACATGTTCCATTCTTTCACTGTACGTGGTGCTGAATTTATTCTGAAGATCGGTGGCTATCACTTCATTCAAAGAATTAAGGCTAGTGCAGTTTTGCACAAAATGTTCATCACTTTTTGCTAGGGCTTCCAGAATCTGTGATGATAAATATATACAAAAAAGAAAAAAATACCTTCAAAAGCGAGCACATAAGATTTCCACAAGTTAGCTCTACAGTTTCTTGAGTTTAATGGGTCCACAAGGCACACCCTGTAAGCTGATTTGACCTGTCTGTTTGGGATCTCAGGTTCCACCTTCTCCTAGTGATAAAAGCTTCCTCTGGGAGTCAAGTAAACTTCAAAGACTTCCTGCTAGATAAATCAGCTCACTTTGATGTGGGTACACATCTCCTGAACATCTGTCACAAACATTCACTCAGAATAATAATTCACTGGTTCCATCAATTGTGTGGTAGATCGACAACAGCAAACTAAGCACTGGTACCCTTGTAAGTGGCCCACAGAGAATCCAGCGATCTAACGGCCTGCGGACAGTCTGCCAACTGAAACGTTCTCGCAATGCTTTGTCTAGGCATTTTGCTTACAGACCTTTAGCTTCTATATTATGGTTTCTGATTTTGTTTTTATGGACTTTCTGCATGTGGGAATGTGTGTGTCCCACTGTCTCTGTATGTTCCCTGTTCCATTTCTTTGCCTTTTTTCATTTTGTTTTGTTTGTTTATTTTGTTCTTCTCTGGTTTGTATTTATTACTATTACTATTATTATTATTAATGCCTGTTTGTATTCTAATAAGAGAAAGAAAGAAAGGGTGTTGATTTGGGTGGGTGGAGAAGTAGGGAGAGAGTGGGAGAAGCTGGGGGGAGGAGTAACCTTAATCAAAATATACTGTATGGAAGAAGTCTACTTTCAGTAATAAAAAATAAAATAAAAGGAATTCATATTTGCCTTTTTAAAAGGAGGGAAAAAGGAAAAGTATCTTGCTACATTATAAAGGGACCTCTATTCAGTGTCTGAGCTCTAACTGATAAAAGTTCCAGATAAAGCATCCAAACTATACTGCAGTCAAGTTAAGGCTCTGCGTATGTGCACATGCATATGCACAAAGATCTTTCTGTACCTTGGCTCACTGAGAATTTCTGATGAAGCAAGATTTCCCTGACATTCTGTAAGGGGTGAGATGCATCTCAGCTCTCTTCATCTCAGCTCTCTTCTGCCTCTGCCTCCCTGCTGCACTGAATGTGGACTAAAGGTTCATCTGCTCACAGCTCTGAATATATCAGGGCTGGCTTTCCCATCAACAATCTGTACTCCTAGATGTCTGTCTTAACTTTGAGTTATCACACCAACTCACAGAGTCACACACATAGAAAAACACACGTGATTTTGCAAAGTGGTAATAGCTAAAGAATGAAGTGATGTAATTATTATCATCATCACCTGCTCCTAAGCTCTTACATGGATCCTAGTTAATAAGACAATATTGTCCAGAAGGGATTGACTTTTGAAAACATACAAGATACATACAGTGGTATAACATCAGAGTGTGGGCTTCAAGTTACCGTTTAGAAGAATAAAACATAATTATTTAAAAATACCTCCTTTGGGTCACTAAACTAATTTTTCTACTTCAGTTTTTTAAATGTATGTTATAAAGGTAGCATTTCAATTATACCTATTTGCAAGAATAATTAAAACAAACAAATAAAGGTCAAGAAGGTGTGTCTTATCTCTCCAACTTGTAAAGTCAAAATTCTCACAGGATGATGGAAAATGGGACACTAAAGCCCAGATGTGTAGAGGGCACATCTGGATCTATTCAAAGAGCCAGAAGATTGGCCTCTTTCATAGTATATACCATTCCATTCAGATTTAAAGGTCTTTCTTCCTCTTCCACTTTGCTTTCACCTAAGGACTGTTTAACATCATCATTTACAAACAACAACTAAACAGACATCTGTGGATCTATTTACAAACTATTTTCTACATTTCCTAACATTTGGGCACTTAAAGAAAATGAATTTTTTTTATTACTTCACAACATGAAGCACTCATAAATAATGTACATTTAAAAACCTATCATAAAAAATATCTGGAATCTATTCTTTGACCTGAATTAGGAGTGTAGCAACAATTAAAGACACAGCAAAGTCTTTACCGTGTCAGCTAAGCCTTGCCTGGGCAGGTGTCTCACCTAACTCAAGCCTCAGCATCTAGGATCTATAAAAAGAATCTGGTACATAATGAATAATGAGAAGCTCTGAACTAACGGCTGCAACATGTGCAGTCATTCTGTATAATGAAGTGGACACAGTTTGGTTGATTAGTTTAGAAGAATCTTACTCATACCTTGGCAGTTAGGCTGAAGAACCCTTTTGGCTCCACCATCTTCTCCACGACATTGCACTTTGTGCCCGCTGTGCTGTCATACTCATACACGACCCCGTACTCGAGGTGGACATTGTCCACCGTCAGACTCACGTGCTCCTTTTTACCGTCGATAATGGCCATGGTGTTGAACTTGTCAATGACTTCTGGAATACAATTTTAGTATAGCCAGTTCACGTTTTTTCATCATCAAGCAATTTTGAATCTCTGATTTTTTTTTTAACTATTTACTATGTAGCCTTGGCTCACCTAAAACTTACTAGGTAGGCCAGGTTGGCCTTGAACTCATAGAGATCGACCTGGCTCTGCCTCTCAAGTGCTAGGATTAAAGACATGTACTACCATACCCAGAGAGTCTCTGAGTATTTTTAAGAGTTTTTTTTTTTAAAGGTTGTCTAAGTTAGAGATGATAAATGGCATATCTATTCTTGCTAATGCTTTAAAAATCAAAAATATTTTTAAGAAGTAAATATTAGACAGATTCAGATATTGCCACTTTAACCTAACCAGTCTGATTGATATATCAACAGTGGATCACATACATAATGATTTACACCAATTTAAACATTATACAGGCAACTGCATCTTTTTTCATTTAACATGAATGTGAAGGGCTGGAGAGACTTAGCCGTTAAGAGAACTTTCTGCTTCAGCAGAGGATCTAGGTTCAGTTCCAGCATCTATATGGCGGCTCATAACTATCTACAGATAAGGAATCCTCTTCTGGCCTCCATGAATACCAGGCATGTATTTGGTGCACATACATACACATGCAGGCAAACACTCATACACACAAAAATGAATAAATAAGCAAATATCTTTTTACAAAGCATGTATGAATCAAAATCAGAGATTCTAAAGTGGCCCTAAACATGGGAAGAAAGTGTGCTCAAAGTATGAAATAACCAAAGAAAACCACAAAACAGGTCATATTTCAGATATATGAGAGATATTCATATTTTGTTTCCAGATGCTTGAAGTTCCCCAGACAGCATCTTGAAGAGAATTCATGAAGAAAGTCCATAATTGTTCACTAGACTAAAATTTCCAACTAGAAATTTCAAGTACACTCTGTTTAGCCTACATTCAGAAAACTAAGGAGTAAATACCTGTAATTTCATAAGAGAAACTATTGTGTGGCTTAATAGTATACACTGAGTGAGAGAAAATAAAATATTTATTTATAACACCAAATTTCTACTAGAGAAACATATATGTATATATTTATAAATATATATTTATATATAATCTAATATATAAAGGTATATTAATATAGAATTAATATACTAATGTAGAATACCAGCTTAAAATAAATAAATCTCCATTTCAGTTTATAAAATTCACATAAACCAATCTATTTTTGATGTAGATTAATGCCAACTTATTCCAAATAAGGACAATAAAAGCCTCAGGACCAAATTCTATTGTGAGTAAATTGCATTATAACTTATCATACCAACATTATTGTTCTAATGAAGTTGAGACAATTCTTATAGTACACATGTGTTCAGTAGATCAAGCTAAGCATCCTTCCACGGATAGAAGAAGACCCCTCATGATCAGTGCATACAGATGTCACACCTTAAGAACAGACACAGTCTTTGACCCTTGCTCCCAATAAAGAAAATCTGTGTAGCTGAGATTTGGGAGGATGGCTCAGTTGTTTTAGCACTTGCTTTGTGAGCAGGAGGAACCTGAACCTGATCCCCAGAATCCATATAATATGTTGGGTATAGTGGTACACATTTGTAATCCCAGTGCTAGAGAGGCAGAAACAGGAGAATCCCCAGTCTCCTTGACTAGTCAGCCCGGTCACACTAAATCTACTCGAAGAAAAAGTGGGAAAAACCCTCGAACTCATTGGCACAGGTGACAACTTCCTGAAGAGAACACCAACAGCTCAGGACCTGAGACCAACAATCAATAAATGGGACCTCATGAAACTGAAAAGCTTCTGTAAGGCAAAAGACACTGCCATTCGAACAAAACGGCAGCCTACAGACTGGGAGAAAATCTTCACCAACCCCACATCTGACAGAGGGCTAATATTCAAAATCTACAAAGAACTCAAGAAATTAAATGCCAAGAAACCAAATAGTCCAATCAAAAAAACAGGGAACAGAGCTAAATAGAGAATTCACAAAGGAGGAATCCCTAATGGCTGAGAGACACTTGAAGAAATGCTCAACATCCTTAATCATCAGAGAAATGCAACTCAAGACGACTCTGAGATTCCATCTCATACCTGTCAGAATGGCTAAGATCAAAAGCTCAAATGACAGCACATGCTGGCAAGGGTGTGGAGAAAGGGGAACCCTACTCCATTGCTGGTGGGAGTACAGGCTTGTACAACCACTATGGAGGTCAGTCTGGTGATATCTTAGAAAACTTGGAATAGCTCTGCCTTGGGACCCAGCCACACCACTTCTGGGTATACATCCAAATGACTCCTCACCGAATCACAAGGGAGTTTCCTCATTTATGTTCATAGCAGCCTTATTTGTAATAGCTAGAAACTGGAAACAACCCAGATGTCCTTCAACTGCAGAATGGATTAAAAAACACAATGGAATACTACTCAGCTCTCAGATACGATGAAATTATGCAATTTGCAGCCAAATGGATGGAACTAGAGAAGCTCATCCTGAGTGAGCTAACCCAGACTCAGAAGGATGTGCATGGCATCTATTCACTTATAGTCAGATTTTAGCTACATAGTACAGGATATCTATACCACAATCAACACACTAAAGGGAACATGGACATAGACTTTTTCTTTTTCTCCCTGTCAATGAGACTTTTCCCTAATGGTGCTGCCTTGTAGGTCCTCAGTGTATGAGGAGGCTCTTGGCCCTCATATGACTGCTGCACTGGGTCGGAGGACTGTTATGTAGGGACACTCCACTCCAGAGGAGTGGGATGGAATTGTTAGGGGATAGAGGGTGTGAGGGCAGGACTGGGAGGGGTGGAAAGAGGACGCTATGATGAAGATGTAACCTGAAGCAATAAATAATTTTTTTTAAGTTAGTAAATCATGTTATATCACAAGACCTCCATGGAAAAAAAACCTTAAGTGGTAGAGTGTGAAGAGTTTCCAAGGCAATGAGAACATTAATGTGTCAGAATGCAGGTATACTTAGACTCAATGGGGCAGTGTGTGGGACCCCAACTGCACACCTCATTGTCTGGCTACTCAATCAGTGAAACTATGAAAACTGTCGTTCTGAATTTTGAGAATCATTCTACAAAATATTAAAAGAAAGAGGAGAGTGTGGAAACCCCTTGATGGTAGCACCAGTAGGTCAGAAATCAAGGTGGAAACATGAGGCTGCAGTGGACATCAATGGCAAATGCATGGTGTGGGGCTGACACCTTAACTAGTGGTATGTGCTAACTCTCTGGGAACACAGGCACTGAGTTGTAGGTATCCAGGTTATGTCTGAAGAATAAGAACATATTTCCACACATATGACATCAGAAGTGTTGTCCAGAGAATAATTTTCCAACGTATTTATTGGTGGGAATCTCTGGACACTTCTATTATAGCATGAATTTCCTCCCAATAAATAGTTGGAAGGAAACAACAAAAATCGAATGTGGATACAAGAGCTCATGTGGAAACATTTTGGAAAAAAAAAATTACTCATGGCATTCACCAAGTGCAGGCATAAATACAATAGCCTCAGCTGCTATAAAAACAGGAGCCACTGAACACATCGAACACAATAGAATCAGAAACAAGAGCCTTATCAAAAATGTGTGTGTGTGCAAGTGTTTGTGTGTGTCACGTGCACATATACTTACCTCTTCTCCTATTGTCAAGGTGGGGATATAATAAAAATCACTTGAAACAGAGGTACTTTTTAATGGAGCAACCTACAGACAATCTCAATACTAAGGCTTCTTATATGGGCATGACTACATGATGCAGATCTCATGAAACTGGAGACCCAATCCGTCATCAGACCTAGGGAGTCTGCATTTCTACCTAGCTTCCTGGGAAGCTAATTATGGGTGAGCTACACAGGAATAGAAATGTCTAAATTACATCCCCTTCCAATAAGGAAATCCTAGGTAGGATTCACCCCCCCGCCCTGATCAATGACTTAAGTTTCCCACCAGATATTTGACCTGAACAGGTTCAATTTTCTCTTCCCCAAAGAGGGTGAGACTTTCTGTTTTGATGCTTTGATGATTAAGTGAGAAAATCTCTGAAAGGGGGCCTGCTGCAGAGTGTGGCATGCAAGCCTGTAACTCCCTCATTTAGGACGCAAGGGTAGGAGGATTATCACATGTTCTGGACCAGTGTGGGCCTTATAGTAGGTGAAGCCTGCCTCAAAGAAACATAAAAATAAAGGACCTACAAAATGGGACATGGCACCAAATGCCAACCACAATCTATTTCTACTTACATGTTTGAAAAGACATATAAACTGGGTAACAGGTTACAGATCAAAAACATCAGACCTCAGTGCTTGGGAGCAGACACAGGAGCTAGGAAAAGAATAGCATGAGGACATGAGGAAAGAAAAGAGCTACCTACCTTCTACTTTGCAGTCAAAAGCATCCCCTGCCTCGTCTCCAGGGGGCTTTGAGTGGGACTTCTGGATGTCTTCGTGAGCACTTTCAAGACTATCATAAACCCATTGTATGGAATCTTGCTGGAAGTGAGGGAAGAGAAGGGGAAGGAGAGTTTTCAGAGATTCAGTATAGATACAAGGATGTATATTAACTTCATAACTCCACAAGATACGGTACAGATGCCAGAATGTGTATTAACTTCATAACCCCACTTTAGAAAGAATCTTGAGCATCTTGCTTGTTTTTTTCCAGTTTAATAGAAATAAGATTGGAAAAAGAAATAAAATTAAAATATCAGTAAGGAGAGACAGCCGGACATGGTGACACACGCCTTTGATTCCAGCATTTGGGAGGTAAGAGGCAGGCAGATCTCTGTGAGTTCAAGGCCAGCCTGGTCTACAAAATGAGTCCAGGACAACCAGGGCTACACAGAGAAACTCTGTCTAAACAAACCGAAAAGAAAAGGAGAACCAATAACAATTCAACACTCTGACTTTTTCTATCATAAATTACCTTCAGAAAAATGTGCTCTACCTATTTACCCTAAAGATGCACTCTTTAAAATAGGATACAGTTCTCAAATGTCTTACTGAAGTACTTCAAGTATATCTTTTACTGAGTTCTAAATTATACCTTAAAATAAGCAAATGCTAATGGGCAATTATTTGCTACACGTATACCTATAATCATGCACACCATTTTAAGGTCCTAACAGACACATATATTTCAATAAATTAATGGTATTATGAATCAAACTAATGTGAAAATTGGAAGAGCATTTCTCATCATACAGAATTTCCAGGTCATGTGACGTCCTTTCATATAATACTTAACTCATCCCATATTTTAATTGAAACAGCAATTCCAATCTTATTTAGATAAACAAGAAAGATGAAATGATTTCCAAATAAATGTTCCAAGGGTTACATGACTTTAAGGTTTATAAATAAGATGATAAATCAAATTGAACTGAATTACTTAAGTGTAATGTAATGCCTGAATCAGCTCCACAATTGTGTCTAGCTGGTATGCTGCTATAAATCACTAAAATGAGAGCTAGGGTTTGTAGATGTGGTAAAACCCATAAATAGGGACATGCTTAAGGCACAATCTCCAACACCACACACACACAAAGCCATGCTAGTTGACTTGGTCATTCTTGTGGCTCGGGTGAACCATATACACAGGACCTATACCTTCTTTTAGATCCTTCTCACTATGATCCTGGCCATGACCCTATGACTCAATTTGTCCAGAGGTTTTGTAGTAGCAAGCATCATGCAGGTAGATTTATGATGGGCAACACTCCCACCTGGTATTTTGGTAATATGCACAAAGAAAAATCCTGTATGAATCCTCCAGATAGGAGCTCAAGAAGACAGCTTGGCACATTAATCTTGGTGCCAAGAAGAGGGGTTCTGGGCACCATTCAGGACCATGTAGAATGTAAGTGCACCAGCAATTCAGTAGAATCTCCTCCAGTCAAATTCAGAGAGAGTGTGTGTGTTCTCCTAAGTCACCTGGTTTTGGAGTTCTCCATTACATGGCAATGGGTACCATGATACTCAGAGAATTCATTGTTTCTCTTAATGGTGGCCTGATCATGACGTCTCCAAGGAGACAGGTGAGGAAAGAGAAAAGGAATAAAATGGAAGTGAATCAGTTCGTGTATCTAGTACAATCCTGTTAAGAAGGGGGAAAGCTTCATTATTTCAGAAGAGTCTAGGGGTGGAGGTCACATTCAATTGTACAGGTCAACCATATTTACTGAACTGCCATCATCCAGAGTAACCTATGAGTCTAGGCATAACTTCTAATTAATTTCTATTTCAGTTCTGACTGTATAAGTGAGCAAAATGAATCAGCCCTTTCCTTGTAAAGTCAGCGCTTTGCAGGACGTCAGCCCTAGCTTTAATACCAACAGCCGTTGATCCTCCCAGTTTGGGCACAAAGTCATGTTCTCAAAATCAAGAGAACTTCACCACACAGCGTAAGGACAACACATGACCTCACAGTCCATACTTTTTCATAGAAGACTTGTAATGAAGAGTATATTTATACACTCTTGATTGTTATATATTCTAAAGTATCTCAAGGAAACATTTCATAGCTATAGAGCTAACACTGATAAACTCATCAAAAATAAAGGCTCCAGGCAGAGTTTAGTAGTAGGCTCTTTTCTAGTATGCAACTGGTCCTGGCTTCAACAGCAGGAGTAATGGAATTTGAAAGGAAGAGAGGGACAGAAGGAGGAAAAGAAAGAGCCCCAGAGCATGTTTTAAACAAGCAATGAGGCCACAAGAATAAAATGCAATGATAAAACACAACTATTTAAACATAGCCAATACTAGTTAGGATTAACTAATAACATAGAACAGTCACAATGAGATTCATATGCTGTGCTTAAATAGAAAGAAAATTGGAAACCAAAGCCTTTCATGCATGAGACTATGCATGCCATCCCCTAAGAATTTCACGCCAGTTTTCAGTTAGATCTAATCTTATTTCTACCTTCGTTGGCCGCCTGTACTTCCGGCAGGCTGTAACATGCGCAATGACACTGGCATGGGTCTCTTTGCTGACGTTGATTCCGTTGACTTTGATAATACACTGTCCTGGGTGGAGGCCAGCTGCTGCAGCCACAGTGCCTTCAAATATAAGTGGGGAAAGTTGTCAAAATAAAATGTCCACCTAAGAATTCGCCTGTATCAAATATCAAACATTGGGAGCAATTTTAAACATATCAAAGTATACCTAAACTGTTCCTGATGAATCTAGTTCAGATAATAAGGACCCTCCTTCTTTCTGATTCTTTACCCATGATGCAAGCTGTGATTAACAAAATATCCCACTGCCTCTACAAGGATTACTTTGAAGGAATATCACATGTAATATTCTTTACCCTTGATTCAAACTGTAATAATAAAATTATCCGTCGCCTCTACAAGAATTATTTTGAAGGAATATCACATAGTGTCCTTTACATTGCTAATCAGATGTTTCTTTCAAACATCTAGTCAATCTAATTTTCTAAATATATAGTTAAAAAGAAATGTGAAAGACAAGAAACATAAACCTTATTTCATTTGTTTACAAAATCTATAAATACTGAAATATTAATGTGCATATACAAATTAATTTTTTAAAAAATCTTTCAGATTTCTCTGTGTGTACGTATGTGTGTATATTTATATGAGCATAGACAAGTGTATGGATTTGCATGCACTGGTGTGCATGCTCATGTGTGAATTAAGCCTTAGGTGAGGAGGGGCATTTCAGCAGAGAGCAATGCTCTAATTCATAAAATTGCACATCCATCTGGACATACAAGCAACCAGTTATGTTCATGTGCAAGCTTAGAGTTAGTGGGGGGGGGGAATGAGCTAAGAATTGGTAGGAGGGTGCAGATGAGACAAACTGGAAAATTAGCAGAGCAGCCCCCTCTCCCAGGAATCCTAGCTGCCTGGTGTGAAGTCTCTGGAGTTTGAACTTTATACTTGGAGGATGCTGAGGGACAGGTCTTAGAGACTGAGTGTCTGTGAGGTAAGAAAGAAGTGACTCTTGGGAGTCAGGAAGTAAGTGTGAAAAAGAGAAACGGCCCACAGAGTAGAATCATGTAAAAACATGGCTAAATACCAACAAGGACCCAGCAGGTCAAAGAGAGTGAGCCCAGGAGGCCTGGGTTCTCCAACTGGCAGGCTGGACAGTTGCTTTGTGCTATGTTGTTTCATTTTGTTTTCCCAGCTATTTTGAAGAAAGAGCTAAGAAGGTGCTTAGATTGATCCAAGGCTGAACTCTAGTGGACTGGGAACAGAAATACTAGCAAGAACAACCACAGTGATGACCCTTTCTTGGGGCATAATTTGTTTGATAATCAACCACTAGTATATTTAAAGAAGGAGGAGGAGGAGGAGGAGGAAAGAAAGAAATCTGAGAGGAAAGACACAAGGGCCACTGGCCTTTCTCATTTAAGAAACAGAAAGCAGGAACACAGTGGCCACCCACTCAAGAGACAGTGATGGGACCACAGTTCTACACTTTGAGGCTTGCAAGGACTGTCCTGAAGCATAAGGCAAACTTATGTTACAGATTAATGAAGCAGAAGCGATACGTGATGTCTCAGTATACTTCAGCTCTACTGTATTGAAAGCGAAAGCGCTTTAAATGTTTATCCATCCAGTATGGAAATCTTAGTGGAAAATTACTTTTTTTTAAGGAATATTTATTTTTTAATCATATGCACATTAGCTAATTTTATAATATAAAATTTGTTCTGAGAGCAACACCTTTTCAAAATATTCCTGCTTCATGGTTGCATGATCCTATTTTGATGATTTACATTTCTCAGTACTATGAACAGTCACCTCCCGTTATTACAGAAGCATGAGATTTGCTCTGTTCACAAAGGCCCTTCTCTCTCCAGAGGCCATGCCACATACCATGTGTGGCACTGGGAAATCTCTACTCCCTTTAGTGTTGAGATGAAATAAAAATACATATCACAAGAGCTGTTTTGTTTTTTGTTTTTTTTTTTGTTTTTGCCTTTCAAAAAAGTAAAGTAAAATACAAACAGGCTTTTAGTCACTACAATTATTTGATTTGGAGGGAATTTCATGATGAAATTTACTGATGATTCAAAGGAGACAGTTGAAGGAAATATATAGTACTGGGATATCAAGACTCTCTACAATGTTTGAAAATTCACATTTTTAAATCACTGACCAAAACCCCAAAATTTATTTGATGCTAAGAAAAATACAAATATATAACCTTAAAATCATCATTAATTTAAACCAAAGCATATAAAAAAAATCATGATTGAGGTTATCATTCAATTACATTTGTAACAATCATACGTATGCTTAAGAATTTTGAGGCCCTATAAGTTACCCACCCTACAAGATGTACAGGGATAAAGATGGAACAGGGACAGAGGGAAGGGCCAATCAGTGACTGGCACAACTTGAGACCTACTCCAAGGGAGAGAGCTAACCCCTGACACTACTAATGATATTCTGATATGCTTGCAGACAGGAGTCTAGCATAATGGTCCTATGAGCAGTTCCATCCAGCTGTGGATCAAACAGATGTTGAGACCCACATTCAAACATTAGGCTGACTGGACCTACACTCACCACATGTGCAGCTGATTGGCAGCTCAGTCTTCACATGAATATACTAACAAATGGAGAGAAAGGGGAGAGAGAGGAAGGGGGAAGAGGAGGATGGGACTGGGAGGAGAAGAGGGAGGTCACTATCACATTGGAAATGAATTAATAAACAAAAAAGAATTTTGGGGTCCTATTTAATTATTATGTAGTTCTTCATGGTGTGTGTGTATGTGTGTGTGTGTGTGTGTGTGTGTGTGTGTGTGTGTGTGTGTACATATGTATGCACACGTGGAGGTCATAGACTGACATCAGGTGTCTTTCCTCAATCACTGCATCTCAGTTTTTGATTCAATGACCTCAGCCAGGTCTCTTATTAAACCTGGAGTTTGCCATCAGGGTATATCATATAGCCGACATGCTGCCCAGGGGATTCTTCAGTCTCTATGTCCCCCAGGGCTGGGATTACAGGTAAGCACTGGCACGCAAAGGTCTTTTTGGTGTTTTGTTTTTAATGTGAGTGTGAGAGATCTGAACCCACAATCTCATGCTTCGGCGACAAGTACTTCACCCACTGAGCCATTCTCTTTTGTTTTTTTGTTTTTGTTTTTGTTTTGTTTTGTTTTGTTTTTGAGAAAGATCTTACTCTCAACTGAGCAGGCCGCAAATTTAAAGTAATTCTCCTGCTTTGACTTTCCTGAGTGATGGGAATGCACACGTGGGCAACAACGCACAGTTTGAACTTTTGAGGTTTTACTTTTTAGTGTATTATTTCCAGAATGTGCTTTTCAGTGAGTTGCTACAGTGAAAGGAGACAATTCTTAGCACTGTGATTACACATTTCAGTTGGACAGGGAATGGCCAAAGCATGTGAGAACACAGTTCCCCCAGCAAGGAGAATATCTTACCTCGTCCCACTGCATGCACAACGGAAGGACCAAAGCCTCTGATCTGGAAACCAAGCCCATCTGCCGAATCTGGGATCTTAACTGTCCTAAAAGTAAGCAGAAAAAGAGGTGAGACACAGGTAAATAAATCCACAATTGGTTCTGACAATAGTCATCCATACCTTCGCTCGTTCTAGCAATACATACATCCTGAGATGCCAGGAAAGAGTTTAGTGTTGGGAGGAATTGACCAACAGCATCCATCCCAAGAATGGAACATAAAAAAAAACAAAAAACCAGATGGATGTGGTTACTCCAGCTGAGACAGCTCAGAGCCCTCAACAGGATGTAAATATAATAGTGGCGGTAGACTTCAGATGGGCTCCCCAGTTGAGGCCCCCAAAACAGGACATAAAGAACAATAGGTGGCAGAGGCCACTTCAGCTAGGTCAGCTCAAACAACTGCCAAGACTTCCTCACCAGGGAACATGAGCACTGCTCTTAACCTTTCCCCTACTGGACTTTTCAACCTCCTGGGCACTAAAATCTCTTATGCATATTCTTGCATCTTATTCATCTACTTATATCAAATAAAATTTTGTGTGAAAGGGGTTTCTGAAGAAGGTCCCCCATTGCTAGAAATGACCACTCTGGGGGAGGAATGGGAGATGGGATAACAGGTAGAAAACCAGTCTAAGCCCCGTATGGCCAGTGCTGTTGTTGCTCATCTTAGGCTCTTCTTTACTAGAGTGTGTTCTTGCTTTCCCATGTGTTCTAACTGATCCCTTCACTGCTTGATCTATTACTATTTTCCAGATGAATTCTTCTATTACAGGAACCTAAGAATTCTTAGGGAAACTGCTACTGGGGTCAAGACCACAGGAATCTAGAAAACTAGAGAGGATCTACCTGGAGAACGCCACTGAGTGAGAATCCCTGGGAGATAACACTGACCGTTTCCCCAACACAAGGGGCACATAGCAGGAATGACATACAGTGTCCACACTGAACAAATTCTTACATAGAGGCATCTGTGGAAAAGAACAGGCAATGGGGACAGCTGAACTAGCTCTGAGTCCTTATTTGGCTGCTTTGTAGCTGGGTAAACTTGGGTTTGGACAAGCTCCATAAATTGCCTGTGGCAAAAAGAGCCACAGAAGCTGTTGAAGGTTACCACTGTTAAAACTTATTTTGTAGTATGCTGATAGGGATTAAAGAGATACAATTTCTAGCCTAGTTAGTTTCTGTTGCCAGAATAAAAACAATGACCAAAAGCAAGTTGCAGCAGCATTTATTCCATCTCACAAATTACTGTCAGTCACCAAGGAAAGCTGAGGCAAAGTCTGAGGCAGGAACTGAAGCAGAGAATATAGAACAATGCTGTTTTGAGCCTTACTTGCTTCTGCTGCCCAGCTAGTTTCCTTATGCAAGCCAGACCCACCTGCCCAGGGGTGGTACAATTCACAGAGGGCTGGGCCATCCTCCATCCATTAGCAATCAAGAAAACGCCCCCACAGACATGCCAATTGATGAATCTAATGGAGGCAGTTCATCAGTGGAGATTCCCTTTCCTCAGGTGTGTCAAGTTGATTACTCATTGTAAGGACTACTTGTCATGACATTACTTGCAAGTGGTAAACTCCCCTGAATGATGCTGATCCTGATAGATCTCAAGAGAAAAGGTACTCAAGCAAAAAGTATCCCTCATTGGTTTACTATTACAAACATGAAATAGGTATCTTGTAAAATTTCATTATAAATAATAATGTAAACAAAACCCTCAGTGAATACATTTCTACCTGTTGGAAACATCATCAAAGAACACCAACATGGGACAAGTTATAGAGGACAGAGCTGTGCAGCACTACATCAGAATCATCCAATAATATGATGAACTTTAGCATTTATGTAACAAATTTCTACAATAATAATACATCAAGAGGCAAAACTTGAGTAAGAGAAGCATCACCAATGAACCCACACCAAAATGAAATTGAAGGGAAAGAGAACATGAGACAGTTGTCATTGCAAACCAGGGAAGGATGTGCAGTTTGTCACCCTTAATGGAGACATTCCAATCAGAGAGCAATTCTAAGCATCAGAGAACTCTACACTGTGGTATAAGGATGAATACCATAAAGTGAAGCGGACAGCAAAGCAACATGAATTCACTGCAGTGAATTTGGATGGACAGCCCTTCATGCCCAAGTATCAACAGTGGTTTTCAAAGGATGAGTTAATTATGAAATAAATGTCAGCAGCCCTTCAAGAACACACTGGACAGAGTCTGAAGACAGGCACATCTGTTGGGGGGAGCCCAAGGAAGACCCTGTATCTGGAACACTCTAGAAAGCTACAAGTTGCATTTATGCCTGAGGGCAGTTGCTGGCACTGCAGTCTCTGATATAACCCAGGCAAGCAATCAATGATAAAATGCAAATTTCCTGTTGAGTTGAAGTTTGAAAGTACTATTATAAATGAGGTTACACACCATAGTCTGATTTGCATAAATGTATGACAGGGGTCAGAGAACCAATAACTCCCCTATCCATAATTAAATATTTTCTGGTGTGCAGGCCTGTATCCATTTCATTTGAACATCATAAGGTGATCATTATCTGTCAAAGAGACATGTCATTTCACTAAAACTAAGGCTAACTAAAAGAAAAGGGGAGAGTGAATATATGAGCTGCTGAGGATGAGAAAGAAAGTGGCAGCCTATTCTGTATACGGAGAAAAGAAACTCACTTAGCCTGAACTAACTTATAGCTTCCAATTGTGGGGACATAGTGGCTGTTAGGTTATTGGTAATTCTCAGCAGCCTTTCAACCCTTTCTGAGAAAGGCCTACCCATCCAACTACAACTAATTCTGCTATGTGAAGTTAACATGAAGTTAATTTAGACTCAAGAAGATTACTGTACATTTTTTTAAAAACTAAATGTGTGCAGAATGCCATGGAATCCATTTTAGGTTAAAAAAATGGAATACCTCTAATTAAACATGATTAAAGCCTAATAAAAACATAATCTTTAGAGATCATATTTTTCCAATGGGAAAACCACATTGCTATTAAAATAATTTTAAAATGATACAAGAGGAATGTTCTATTTCTGGTAGAAATTTGCTGCTGCAAAGCCTTTTGGAGAAATTCCTTAATGTTATCGAGTGTAAAACACAGCCAGAATCAAAAAATTTTGGTTGTATTTGTTTCTCATATTTTTGTATTTTCCTCTCCAAGCAGGATACTAGTTCAATTACAAAAGGCTAATTTAAGAAAATATGAGAACCCCAACCAAAGTTTCCACACAGTTCCTCCTGAGTCCTCATGCTCTCTGGGCCTGATCCAAAGATGCTTCCCCCAACCCCGGGTGGCCTTGGAAGTCTGCTGAATGGTAAAGTCACTGCTATTTAGGACAAAATTCACAGGACAGTGTGGAGACATCCCTAAATCTACACCAGCTCCCATTCTCTGTTTATAAGTGAGAAACAATCACTCAGTCTGATGAACATTACAGTGATTTGTCTGTACCATAGCACAAGTAACCTGCTGGAGTAACTTTACTTCATGAACTTTCTGAGAATTTACCTGTCCTGTTGCAGCAGAAAATTCACCTAGGAGAAAAACCTGCACTGTCCTTATTATGCTCAAATTGATTTTGAAGGGAAATGGAAATCATGAGATACTATAGAAGGTTGGGAATGCTTTTGCTATGGTTGAATGTAAAAGGTCCTCAACAGAATCATGTCCTGGGTACTTGACAGACGATGGACTTTTGGAAAGTGAGTGGAAGGTCCTGCCAACTTGATGATGTAAGACCTTCATGGACTCATAATACATTAGATTATTGGGAGATGATGACAAGTAAAAAAATGGGGCCCAAAGAGAGGACCAGGCCCATGGAGGTGTGCTGTTTGGTACTGCATTTTCTCCTGAATGCTTCCTGCTTTTCCATTTCTCCACTTTCAAGCCAAGAGGTACTCAATGTCCTGACGGCTATGTGGCAGAGCAACCTTGTGCCATGTCACCAATGAGGACATGGAAAGTAACAGAGAGTGGTGCAAGAAAGGCTTGAACCTCAGGTCCTAGACACTGCACAGCAGCACTTAGGGAAGGACTGGAATACTCGGGCCTGAGACTCTGATGACTGAGCATTTGCTCCCATCTCTTAAGTCCTGATGTCATTGGCTCTGTGTTCTTCCAATTAGTGAAATGTCTATGTGAGCAGATAAGTTATTGTAGGGGTAAATCAGGCAGTCATGGGGCATATACTTATATTCACTATTACTTATTCTTAATATCTCTGTATTCCTTCCTAAAATGTTTTGTTCCTTTTAAATGCCCTAGATGTGTCAGGAGATGGGCAACTAAGATAGCCTTATCCTGGGCAGGGCTAGAAAAAGAGGGGGAAAGACACTGTAAGTATATGTAGAGAGAAGACACTGCTGTGGTTCTTTGCTGCCCTCTAGCCCAGGGTTCTCTGTAAGAAACTGTGTTAAATATTCACACTTATTCTTTCAGGCCACTTAATGCATTACATTATGAGCTCAAGCATCCATGGCCATTAATGACTTAGCATTGTCACAAAGAGACGTCCTGGGTGAAATCTAGCCCATTACACAGCTCTCACACTCAAGAAATGTGTACGTGTGAGACCTGCAGCTTTTCCTGAATGTGCATGAACTGTATGATATTTTACATATAAAAGTATTTTAAAGTCAATTAAGAATGCCAGCTATGGTTAAAACATTTTCCTAAACAATCACGTTTCTGTTTTAAATGACATCCTTCATTTATCTTAAAATTAATGAAGTTGTTTTGTACTAATGATACAAATTTTAAATAGCAATTCTGACATAGTCCATTCACATGTTTTGCTAAATACTTTACATACATGTTGTCTCAACAACATGATACAACAGATCATGATTAATCTTAGAAAGAAATAACACGTGATTAATGGAAACAAATTAGAGAAGAAAAGCCCATGAACTGCACATACATCAAATGTCTTAACTAAAGGAGCTGCATATATGGCATGGCCCTATTCCATGTGTATTTTGTTGCAGAATATATCGATACTTGAAAAAACAGCAATTGATTTCAAAACAGTAGTGGCTATTTATGTGTGGTAAGATTTGAAGATTCAAGAAAATGTTTTCCTTTAGAGAAATCTCTACTTGGAATTTTTAATAATAAATATTGTTATGTTTCAAACATGATGTTGTTCCAAAAGGGCTATGTGTGGAGGGGTCTCAAGATGACAGCATTACCTAGAGGTAACTGGATCCTGAGGGCACGGACTTCATTCCCGTGGCTCACCCAGGGATGAGTTCCCATATTCTGGGCTATCAGGACTTGTGCCTGGTTGGAGGAAGTGGGTCATTGGAAGCATGTCTTTGACAAGTACGTCTTGTCTAGGCCATTCCTTGCTCCCTCTCTGCTTTCTGAGCATCATTGGGTGCAGTTTCGCAACCCCATTCCCTCCTGTGATGACAGACTGAAACTTCTGCACCTGAGTCAAAGCGATCCTCTACCCCTTTCAGTTATCTCAGATATTCTGCATATTATTGAAAGAAGAACACAAACATTGGTATTTTTCTACTTCTGTAGATAGGCGGCAGAGAGATAAACAGAGTTTTGTGTTGGTTTTGTTTAAGGACAGGGCAACTTACTAAGTATGCACATACATGGTGAACTTTCTAGATTTTTCTTTATGCATATGAGCATATAGACTGTGCCTATTCACCACACATCCTATAGCCAAATATGTAGTTCTTTATTCCTTACTTTCAGGTGTCCTGTTAAATTACTTTTCATTCAGTCAAACTCACCATAACCCAGAACAGCAAAATATGGATAGTAAAAGAAAAATATTATTGATATCAACACCTTTAATTCAGGAGTGAGCACCTATCACAATAAACAATGCAGTTTCCTCTATTATCTAAGATATATTCATCGTGCCTGGGAGGGGGGGCTCATAAATGTTCTACGATTGCGGAGCCTAACGATAAATAACTACCTGTTGATTAGCTTTCCTATTTAGCTCATGTGCAAATCACTGTACCACTTACTCCCTTGGCTTTGTGCTCACGAGGACTCTCAGCGGCTTTCTGCTGTTTAGGCACGATTTCAGGAAGCAATCGACTTCAGGGAAAGGTCTCAGAAAAACCAGGTCACCATTAATAGCAAAAATCTTCTTTCCAACTTCCATGCCAGCCATCTAAGGGGAAAGTGGCAAGAATAAATGGAATGATAATTTAATAAGTATTTTAGGTTTTCATAAAATTGAATCAGGGAAGGCTCAGAATGTGCAGATTTGGACATGAGAGCACATCTACAACAGCTTTATACAGCAGATTTATATATGGTAAATATATATATTTATATATATATTGAATATAAATATATTTATTTAACTCAGAAAATTTCAACCTATGTATATATAAACCACAAGCAATATGTATTTCCAGCCAACATCAGCATGAGTGGGCCTGTACAAAACAATGGAAGGAGTGCCCAGGAATCCACCAAGCACAGAGTTGACCCTAATGAAACGTGATGAAAGAGGACATGGGCAGCCTTACTGGTTAGGAACATCTGGGCTAACTGCAGGGGTAAGGCCGCCCATAAATTCCCTGCTGTTCCGGACTGCAGCTACTTGATGAGACAGTATTTTATCTCTGGTAGAGTAAGATGAAGCTCTGCCCTAAGAGCAGCCTCTAAAAGTCCCTGAGAGAAGCATCTTGTTCTATAGAATTGTTAACCACGGTCATCTGATGGTCAGATCCACTGAGTACAAATATACCAGAGGTAATATATTTGCACTTGGAATGCTGGATAGAAAACTTTATCTTGCATACTTTTGTTTTATGGTGAAATAAAAGACCTTCAATATTAGTATATACAGAGTATCACTGGCTTTAATAGTCAGATTTAAAATTATGTGTGGTCTACTTCTGCAGTTCTAACATTTTTATTAAAGACCTAAATACTAAGGTGTTTGCTTAGGGGTTATATATCTTGCAAACAAGGTAGCAGGGTGAACAGTTTTAAATCCAGCATCATTGTGAGACAACACTGGAAAGTAAACTCCCTGAGGACAGAGAATAAAGGAGGGAGGGAAGCAGGGAGGAGGGAAAGAGGAGAGAGTGGAGAAAAGAGAACCAGAGAGAAAGAGAGAGACAGAGAGAAACAGAAATAGAGAGAGAGAGAGTGTGTGTGTGTGTGTGTGTGTGTATGTGTGCATGTGGCAGCCAGAGGACAACTCTGGTTGCTGTTCCTCAAGTTCTATCTACATTGTCACCTCATCTCTTAAGATAGGTCTCTCATTGGCTTGGTATTCACCAAGTACCTAGGATAGCTGACCAGTGACTTCAGGGATTCATTCACCTGCCTCCACCTCCCAAACATAGGATTACAAGTACACATACTGCACTTAAAAAACAAAAAGAAAAAAAAAAACTGTGGGTTTTGTTTATGGAACTTAGGCCTTATGTTTATAAGGATCATTAGAAACTAAACTATCATTTCAGCTCAGAACAGGGCATTTCAACTGCGGTCTACATGTCTCTACTTCTGGAATCTCGAATGCTATGCAATGTATAACTGCTACCAAATGAACATTTCTCGATGAAGGAGTCAAAGAGCAGAAGACTCCACACTTTAAACACGTAGTGATGTGAGAAAGTGTCAGTTAGCATTAATCCAATGAGAAAGTCAAAGTGCTTGCTTTACTGATGGAAATTACAGTCATAGAAAAGACAGAAGATAGAAGACAGGGCCTGTGGCTGAGCAGAAGGACATGTGCAGCAGCTCACTGTCTGTCACACCCTATATAGCTCCCAAAGAGCTCCAAGATTTCATAACTGGGAAAATCCTGGGGTCACAGAACATATCACGTGGGAACTCTGCGATTTGGAGCTGTAGATCTTTGGAATACCACCATCTCCCGTTCCCAGGCACGAATGACACACATTTTAAGCTGCTCCAAATCCAACACTATGTGACAGATCCTGAGCACCTGATTGTTCAGAGACACTGTCTTCAATAAACACGTAACGGTTGACTTCAGTTTGGCACTGTACTGCATGATGACAAATATTAACCAAAATGCTAATTTACATTACCTCAGCATTAGACCCCTTTTCCACTAACTTTATTATTGGAACTTTATTTTTGTCTTCCAGCCCAAAGCCATAGCTGCCTTCTTTGGATTTAATCTGAAATGTAAAATACTAACATCAGTGATAAAGAACAAGGAGGGCATTACAATGAAATAGATTGGAAGCATCAATGTGTAGCTGTGCTCTCCTGCTAAGAGCTAGACCAGAAGGAAACTTAAGGACGCAGCAGCTTACCAACAGTGACTTAGCTATGACATTCTCCACAACTTTCAAGTCGTGTTTCATAAGCCTGTGTTTCATATTTGATCCTTCCATTTCCTCATCAGCGAAAAAGCGGAAAAGTAGAGGCTCATCTTTGAATTCACTTTTTTCTAGAACTGCAGAAATGGAGAGATTCAAATAATTTCAGTAAATCAGAAATTAAGCTTGCTTTCCACACCAGTACACATTCAGGGAATTCTTGCCTACAATGTGCTCTGCTTTAGACTCCTAAACTCCATGCAATCAAAACATAAAAACTTAGGGCACTTTCGAATTTCAGAAAACATCTTAAGCATGTTTTCAATGCTCTGTATCTTTATGGGAAAATTCAAACAGGTTGCATAGCATCTTTCTATGTGTGAGCAACTCCCACTGAGGGATGACAGTTGGTCTAACACTTTTAACTAGAAATGTCTTCTACGTAAAATGTGATTTTAGTTTCCATGACTTCCTAGTTCTGTGTTTCAAAGTAATATTCACAAATAATCTTATTTCTTCTTCAGGGGACAATTTTCTCTCTTTTATCCAAATGTTAATATTTATATTTTCACATAGCCCCTAAGGTCCATGGTACAAACTGGTAACACGCAATGTATGTTGGTGTATGTTTTCTGAGATTTGTTTAAACTACAGGTAGATACAGACAATACAAATGTATATTGAATAAGATCTTTACATCCACCAAATTGGGAAGTCTGTGTTTCTCGTTCTTTGTCATTAGTACATTTGTAGTGTACTTGTGGGGACAAGATGACTCACAAGAAAAGGAAAGTTGTAGTCCTATGGCACTTAAGTCTGTGATGAATCAATCCAGGTCTGGGGATAATTCCGAATGTGAAAACTGGAAAGTTACCTAAACTCTCCTCATTTTAGTTTTCTCATTTTCAAAATAAGGGTCAAAGAAAACTTCAAACTGCCTTCACTACAATGAAGAACCTCATGGAAACATCTTGGCATATCTCAAGCAATCCAAAGAGGCAAGTATTGTATTTCATTATTTTTACAGAGTTCCAGCCAATAATGTGGACCAGATGGTGTATGGGTGATCTTTGGATGTTAGAGCATCTAGTAACATGGTGACAAAGGAAGCTATCCACCACACAATAAAAAGTAACATGAGCCACAGTGGAGGACAACAGAAAAGAAACACACTTTGGACTGAGTTAAGTTTTGCTTCCATGTTCTAATCGTTTTCCAGAAGATCACATGACATTTTGTCCAAGCAGCCAGTCCACAGCAGGCAACAGAAGCACCAAGAAATCCAGGCTGGAGACTTTCGTTAGCTTAAATTTTGATGTCACTTAGTATTTCTCAATAAATGCTTACATCAAATTATTGCCTGTTGTTGCTTTGGGTTAAAGAGAAAGGTAATTGAGGGACGTCAGTTGGATTTTACAGTTCTGATTTCTTAAAATATTATAATTTCTTCTATCAACAGTTTGCTCTCCAGGGACCAATATTTCTCTATCTTAACACTCATGGTGATCCAGACATAAAGATACAGGACAGACTTCTCCAACAAGCATGTTATGAGAAAGGATGCTCCGCAAAGGGCTGTAAGCGGTGCTCACCTTCCTCTTTCATGCAAGTGTTGGAAACCTTCAGAAAGTAGTTGATAAATGGATGGGAGTGCTTTATCAAGATATGTGGGAAGTATATTGCCCTAGTAACTGAGAAGAGACTGTCTGGGTGTGAGGGCTGTGTGAGATGGTGTAGACAGAGAGGGGAAACCCACATTACTTTGATAGATGGAGAAATTAAAATAAAACATAAATGCTTAATGATTTGTTTGAAGTGATAAGCAAGAAAGATAATCTCCAATAGACTAAAAAAATATTTATTTCCAGAGATTTAGCTCTGTAGGATGATTTTGAGAATGAGTTTCTAAAATGAACAATAAATGCAAACCATATATGCTCTTATCTAATCGGTCCACTATATACTGTTATTCAGGCAAGATCATGAGTCTAATATAAAATGAATTCAATGAGATATGCGAGATTTTTAAAAAGAAAATGAAAGTGCAAAGTCATGCCATGGCTCTTCTGGAGCCAACAAAATCTAGATGAACATGAGAAAAATGAGGAAAACTGGTAGATAACAGCAATGTCCCAGAGAAATGGCACCACTGGTGAAATCAGTTACAGATGTGGTGACTCATTGAGGACTCATGGCAAGACCCAGACAGGTTGTCTTGACCTTAGTGGAGAACTGAGGCACGCCCAATGTCCCAAGAAGAACAAAAACAATGAAATCCATCTGTGAGCTTGCAGGATGAGGGTTCCTACCATGGTGCATAAATCCATTGTCACAGAGTTCAACAGCAAATATCATTGCCTCTTCCCTGGTACGGCAATCACCCTGTTAACCAAAAAATAAATCACTGTGCATGGTAAACAGAGGCTTTACTGAACCTGATTTATGTTTTTAAAAACATTTCACACATATTACATAATTTTCCCTAGTCCCTAGTCCTTTTCTTAGCACTGAAATACTCTGTCAAATCTATTCTTATTTCTACTTCATTTCTATTATCAAGATTCTAATTTGGTGGATTTTTTCCATATCTAAATTAACATATTTTTCTGGAGTTATTCTAACGTAAGCTGTTGCAGAATTCAGCAGTTCTACACAGGAATTCTGTGTTCTAACATTAGAGAGACTTTTTAATAATCAAAACAGAAATATTACATTGGGCTTTCAAGACTTCCCAGTCTTTCTTTTATTCTTCTCCACTTTCCCTTTCCAAAGTTTCAAACCTATCCATTTTCTTTAGTTTATCCAGTTTCCTACAACCTCCTGAACTCAATCAGTTGTCACTCTCACCTTCACTAATTTAATGTTTGTACACAGAGTGTAATTTTACTTATCTGTAAAGCACCAAGACAAACTTTACCTCTGGTTGTGACAACTTTAACTGTGTTATCCAGCAAAGCAAACTGAGTATGAGCCTGCAGATAGGGATCCAATCTGCAGCAATCCAGGTGTTTGATAAGCTTTATCCACTCATTCCAAAATATACATTTATTCATTTCTAAATACCACACATTAAAACTCTCAAAGAAAAAACCATTTTCCTTCCTTCCAGTAATTCGGATCTTGTGGATTTGATCATTTAAAAAGTGGTACCTCTTTAAGGATAATTATCCAGTTTAGTTAAGGTTCTTTTATTTGTAAATAAATAAATTTATTTATTTGTTGCTTCAGGTTACATCTCCATCATATTGTCCTCTTTACCCCCTTCCCAGCCCCACCCTCCCACCCTCTACCCCCTAACACTTCCATCCCACTCCTCTGGAGTGGAATGTCCCTACATAACAGTCCCTTGCCCCAGTTCAGAAGTCATATGAGGGCCAAGAGCCTCCTCATACACTGGAGGCCTACAAGGCAGTACCACCAGTGAAAAGTGTCTCATTGCCAGGGAGAGAAAACTAAAAAACAAACAAACAAAAGTCTATGTCCATGTTCCCTTTGGTGCGTTGGTTGTAGTATAGATATCCTGTACTATATAGCTAAAATCCTACTATAAGTGAATAGATGCCATGCGCATCCTTCTGAGTCTGGGTTAGCTCACTCAGGATGAGCTTCTCTAGTTCCATCCATTTGGCTGCAAATTGCATAATTTCATTGTTTCTGATAGCTGAGTAATATTCCATTGAGGGACATCTGGGTTGTTTCCAGGTTCTAGCTATTACAAATAAGGCTGCTATGAACATAGATGAGGAGACTTCCCTATGATTCCGTGAAGAGGCATTTGGGTGTATACCCAGAAGTGGTATGGCTGGGTCCTGAGGCAGAGCTATTCCAAGTTTTCTAAGATATTGCCAGACTGAACTCCATAGTGGTTGCACAAGCCTGCACTCCCATCAGCAATGGAGGAGGGTTCCCCTTTCTCCACACCCTCGCCAGCATGTGCTGTCATATGAGCTTTTGATCTTAGCCATTCTGACAGGTGTGAGATGAAATCTCAGAGTTGTCTTGAGTTGCATTTCTCTGATGAATAAGGATGCTGAGCATTTCTTCAAGTGTCTCTCAGCCATTAGGGATTCCTCCTTTGTGAATTCTCTATTTAGCTCCATCCCCCATTTTTTGATTGGATTATTTGGTTAAGATTCTTAATAAGACCGATTCTCTCAGGGAACTAGGCACACAGAAAAAAGACCCTGACTGTAGCTGGAGGATCCGTGAGGGCTTCTGCTGAAGACGATGCTGAAGGAGGATTTTCACGAAGATCTAATAATGAACTCAACTACCAACAACTTCTCGAAGACAAGACAGCAGCCGCATGTGTCCTAATGTCTTACTTATTTCAGTAGTTAGCTAGAGTGGTTAGCTTATGCTTATTTAAATGTTATATTTACCAAACTAATACATCATTAAAAGGAAAGGTGTATAAATGTAATCGGTAATACTGTAGTGATCCTACACCTTTTAAAAATTCTTTTGGGTCTTCTTAGATCTGGGAAGTACTGATGAAAGATGCAAAAAAAAATTGTTTGAATGGGATGAAACAAGAACTTGTTTAAGCAAAAGATGTAAGAGGTTCCTGTACATCAAACATAAACAAATCACATGATGTTTTGGAAATGCATTGATGCACTTATCCAGTGAGGAGTTAACTCTGTAGGATAAGGTATTCAATCATAAGCCATTATAATAGCAGCATGGGTCTAGCAAGTAAGAATGTATTCAGAAGACAACAAAAGGCGTTGCATTCTCCAAGATGGTATCACTCACTTATGGCAGACATCTACAGTATCCAGTGATACCTCTAAACAGCATAAGAACTGCAGCATTGCAGCCAATGCAAATCCCACCAATAAAGCTGTCCAAATCCATTCAGTACTGACCAATGTGCAGATTAAGTCATATTCAAGTCTTGGTGGGGAGGGAGCCTCATTTTGTCTCCTCTTCCCTAAATCAAGCACTTACTCTGCTCCCTTGTCACTCCATTACTATGTCTTATTCTCCCAAGGCAGCCCATGGCATTCTACGTGGAAGCTCAGCAACAAGAGCTGAGAACTTTTGCCTTAAATGTATGCATTTCACAATACCAGAATTATAAAGCTGCAGCGACTAACAGAAGATGGGACAGATGACTATTCAAGGACAAGGGTTGAAAACACTACCCTCTAGAAATGGAGTAACATGCCCAAGCTTGCTTCAGTTTGAGCACACCTGGCATCAGATATGCCTGAGACAATAATCAGTTTCAGACATGGAAGTAACAAAATACTTTGTTTCAGACCTTCTGAAACTTATCCTGTTTTTCTTAAATGTTAGAAAATACAAGTACTTTGCCCCTTGAAGTTGGTAACTGACTTTCTGGGTTAGAATTTAAATGTTGATTTGGCATCAGGTTTTGCTTCAAATGCATTTTCCTCAGTCTTCTTCCATATAATGTGGATCATATGAGTTCATGTTAATTCCAGCGCAGCTTGAGTCTGAGTGAAATTCTCTTAGTGAACAAAGAACCAACCCAGCTGCATGCATGACCAATAGTATAAAAGTGTTATAAGCTATCACACTGAAGAGCTACTGGACAGGTGATTTAGGGTATTATCAAAGTCATTATTTGAGTCCTCTAAGATATTAACTTCTCAATATAAGAGTTTATGTTCAATGAAATAAAAAAATAGATGACTTTGAAAAGTTTAGAAATCTGGTGAAAGAGTTTGAAGAGGATTGGTGTTAGCTCCTCTTTGAAGGTCTGGTAGAATTCTGTGTTGAAACCATCTGGCCCTGGGCTTTTTTTTTTGGTTGGGAGATTTTTAATGACTGTTTCTATTTCCTTAGGGGTTATAGGGTTGTTTAATCTGTTAATCTGATCTTAATTTAGCTTCAGTAGGTGGAATCTATCAAGAAAATTGTCCATTTCGCTTAAGTTTTCAAATTTGGTGGAGTATAGATTTTTAAAGTAGGACCCAAATATTCTCTGGATTTCCTCAATGTCTGTTGTTATTTCTCCCTTTTCATTTCTGATTTTGTTGATATTGGTTTTTTTCCCTCTGCCTTTTAGTTAATTTGGCTAAGGGTCTGTCTATTTTGTTGATTTTCTCGAAGAACCAACTCTTGGTTTCATTGATTCTTTGTATAGTTCTTTTTGTTTCTAAGTTGTTGATTTCAGCCCTAAGTTTGATGATCTCCTGCCTTCTGCTCCTCTTGGGAATGTTTGCTTCTTTTTTTTTTCCAATTCACCCAGTTTAGCTGTTAATTCGCTAATATGAGCTGTCACAATTTTCTTTTTGAAGGCACTTAGTGCTATGAACTTTCCTCGTAGCACAGCTTTCATTGTGTCCCATAGGTTTGGGTATGTTGTGTCTTCATTTTCATTGGATTTTAAGAAGTCTTTGATTTCCTTCTTTACTTTTTCCTTGACCCAGTAGTCATCCAGTAAAGAGTTGTTCAATTTCCATGTGTGTGTAGGCTTTCTGTTGATTCTTTTGCTGTTGAAGTCCAGCTTTATTCCATGGTGGTCTGATAAGATACAAGCGGTTATTTCAATTTTCTTGTATCTGTTGAGACTATCTTTGTGTCCAACTATATGGTCAATTTTGGAGAAGGTTCCGTCTGGTACTGAGAAGAAGGTGTATTCCTTTGTGTTTAGGTGAAACGTTCTGTAGATATCTGTTAGGTCCATTTGGTTCATGATCTCTGTTAGACTCATTATTTCTCTGTTTGGCTTCTGTCTTGATGATCTTTCCATTTTTGTGAGTGGGGTGTTGAAGTCTCCCACTACTAACGTGTGGGGATCAATGTGATAAATGATGAAAATCTCAAACTTCATTTTAAGATTATCTAATTTTATTACCTATTTATAAAAGAAAAATAAGGATATTTTACACAAACAAAAGAGTAAGATTGGGCTGGGTTGGGGTGGTGCACACCCTTAATCCAGGCACTAGGGAAGCAGAGGCAGGCAGATCTCTGAGCTTGAGGTCAGCCTGGTCTTCAGAGTGAGTTGTAGGGCAGCCGGGGCTACACAGAAATGTCTCAAAAAGCCAATAAGGCTATTTATGACATTGACTCAAATATTTATGTGTAATGGCTGCATTTCAACCAAGTAACCCACCTGCCCCAGGCAGCAAGTTCAGGTATATATATCATTTTCTTAGTGTCTTGCCTTTAGTCAGCAGAATATATCCAGGCATTTTTTTAGTTGACCGGATATGAAAATAACTAAGTAAAATTGTATTTGAAAAGCTACTGTGATGTGCTAGATGTGTAAATTTGTTTTACTTATAAGCAAATAACAAAAATTTTCTCAACATCAGCATCAAGATCAGTGAATCTGAGCAACAATAACAATACCCTCTGCATTTGGCCGACATTAAAGCTTAGGCTCTCCAAGCCTAGTTGCTATCAACTGACATGGGAGTTTGGAATCATTTTCATGGACTAATGAACAGATACTTGAAAACAAAGACTGGAATCATTTTCAAGTGCTAATGAACAGATATTTAAAAAACAAATTAGCAGAAATAGCATGCAAGACAACTTAGTGACTCAACATAGCTATTCTTCACTGATACTTAAATCATGCTTGGTTGATTTTGTTTGTTTGTTTGTTTTTTAATGAAACTCAGCTCATGTTTTAAAAATAGGAACATGTCATTTTTTGAAAAAGAAGATAGAGTAAAGGCTGATCAAGATCCCAGGAACCAGATTCAAGTCCTAACTAAGCTTCATACTATCTGTAGGAAAGCAGGCCAGGGAGATCACAGTATGTCGTCACCTGAAGGCAAGTTCCCAACTCACACACTCAATGTTAAATGGGAAAGAAAGAAAGAAGCGCAACAATATTTATTTGCCTCCTTACCTGTGCAATTAACCAGTCTATCAACTTGTTGGCCATGACGACAGATTTGTAGGTTCTTAAATGATAATCTTTATCTCTACAAAGGAAGAAGAAAAAAAGAGCACTAAGCAAGAGATTAGGTGAGCAAAGGCAAATCCTTCCATTCAGTATACACAGAGCAGGAAAATTTTCCAATGAGCTTTTAACTGTCCAATGTGTGTATAAGAGAGGTAAACAAAACTCTATTAGCTCAAGTAAGAGAAAACAGACTCATCAAAATACCAACATAGGTCCTTTCTTCTTTCAGTTTTTACACCCAAGATTATTAATGCTATCATACCTGGTGGTGATTTAGCTAGAAAAAATGACAGCTCTTTAATGGAGGAATAATAAAATAGAATTTTTACCCCTAAGTAATGACTACTAAAACTATCCTAAAGTGTGCAGAAAAGAGAAAAACACTTTGTTGTCTCTATATTCTCCAGGAAGACAGAGAGATATGCACTGTAGTTATTCACAGGCTCTCTGTAAAGCCTGCAGGCCTGAAGTAGATACAGGAAGAATGGACTGTAAAGTCTGTCTTAGCAAAGCTTGGAACAATGAAGCTACACCCCCACACTCCTGGAGGATGAAGGAGTTGACTGACTCTTCTGTCAGGCTCCAGCTCAGTAGACTTTCCAGAACTGAGAAATCGTTCAAATTTCAGACTGGTTCTGTACATAAAGGCAGAAATCTATAGTTCATTTCATTTTGTAGACTTAAATAAAGAGCAAATGAGAAAAAAAGACAGTCCTTGCAGAATGTCAAAAAAAAAAAGAGAACATACATGCTGCCAATAGCTTACGGTGACTAATAAGTACTGGCTATATTTCCTGTGTTTTAGCCTATGTGGATATTTACAATTAATATCCACATCCTATATCCCTGTGCATAAAAACCTCTCTGAAATGAGGTTGAAACTTTTGGGGCTTTGGTATATGAACCGTGTTCCTCAGGAATCAAATTCATTTTCCTGTATTTTCAGTCCACTTCCATCTTTCTAAAACCTATAACCTTTCACCCTGATTTCCATAAACATCAACAGAAAAGAAAAGGCTAGTCCATCATGTACCAGATGTCTGCTTCTTAACAGCAAGTAATTTTTCTCTATGAACCAAATTCATATGTATTAATGAATAACTATCATACGGTGCATCTGTTTTATGTTTTAATTCCATACATTTTCTCATGCAACACATAAATTATGGTCAATTTTAGCCAAAGAATAATTCCTTCTTATTGGTTCTTAAGTACTGTAAATTTCATGATACAAAATCTCATACAGGTCTCATTTTTTAAAAAAATTAAAAAATAAATAAAATAATTCTTAAAATGCATTCTTCTGAACATATTTTCATACACATAACATTTATATATGTGCAGATTACATGGAGAATTACCTATTACTCTTTTCTGTTTGTTTAGAAGAAAGGAAGATACACAATTGCTAAGTATTTAATGTTAATTCGTTCAAAACATCTGAAAGGAATCCACAGCAGCAGTATATTATGAAGTCCACGCTCATTCTTTTCCAACTTTCCACTGTGAAGCCTGATGTTATAGAAGACATTTATGCAGAACAAATAGGTAAGAAGACACACAGTTCCCTTGGAAGAACCTACTCACAATGTTTATGTAGTGTAAGAGGGTGTTACATATGCAGACACAGCAACTTCTGAAGCAAGCTATCTATCTGTCATCTATCTATCTATCATATATCTATCTATCTATCATATATCTATCCTGTTCATCCATCTATCCATATATCTGTTATCTATCCATCTATCATCTATCATCTATCCATTTATCTATCATCTATCAATCATCTATTTATATCTATCTATCGATCGATCTATCTATGTCTATTTATCTATCATCTATCAATCATCTATCTATCAATCCATCTATCTGTGTCTATCTATTTATCTATCTTCCTCACCTTAGAATTGATGTTAAACATGTAAAATAAAAACACTGTATACAAACATTTGGATTCTATAGCTATTACTAAAAAATAAAATTATTTATTTAAAAATAGACCCTGCATTTGTTTTAAAAATGAGTTAGTTAAACTCCAAAATTATATTTATTAAGTCTAAAATAATTCTTAATTTTCCAATACAAAGTACTGCTTTTTGTATATGTACATATATACATATATATAATCTAAAAAATATACATATATGTATATATACATATTTGTGTAAATAAAATCTAAAAATCTTCCTAGCTGTCAACATTTAGAATTAATAGTATTTCTGAATCATTTCTAGGTCACTCAACTACCACTTATTAAATACTAAGGGAATCTGAATTATTTCATTTTCAGCTGAAGAATGTGGTATGATATAGTCACAAGTTTTAAAAGCATAGCAAAGGGAGAAGACACTGAATATATAGCTAGTACCAGAAAAAAAAATTAGGGCTATTTGAGATAAATAATTGCTTAAAATGGACTAATCCAAGTGACATCATGAAATGTAAAACAGTTCCATCTATGACATCATAAGAAGGAGACTCACCTGACCACAGGTGTAAAGAGACTGTGGAGCCGACAATACAGTCTTACACCCTGTGTGAGACAAAAGTGGGTCAGAATTGGATAGAAGACAATACAGTCTTACAACCTGTGTAAGACAAAAGTGAGTCAGAATTGGATAGGGTCACTTAAGAGATATTCCTGTGAACTTTCAGAATGATGACTTGACTCTTTCTTGGTCTCCTGGAGTCATTATGCACTCTCAAAAAGATGAAAGATCTACCCAAATATTGAAATACATGACAAAAATAGGAGTTAAGTCACTGAAGAACAGGGTGGAATTGTACTGTGAATCTGTGATACATGTATGACATGTATGAAGGTTTACCTAAAATATTTCTTAATATAAACTATAAGAGATACTTTAAGCAGAAAGTTTGCACAGCAATGAGCCTAGAATGTGCATATATATATATATATATATATATATATATGCATCAGTGTAAAATTTATATATATATATATATAAGTGTAAAATTTGCAAGGGCATAATAAACATGGGTATTATATTTGTCCTTATGTTTCCATTTTTAAAATTTATATGTCTGGATCAGAGGTTGCTCCATGTCAAATAATTTTCAATGACTGGCACCTTCTGAGTAAGGTTCTACATCCATTTAGAACCAGGGAAGAAAATAAATGAGCTAATACTGGAATTTCAGAAATCTTGTTAAGACCAAGACAGCTTATAAAATAATTTAAGAGTTTCCTATATTTGAAGACTTGTTCAAGTCTCCAGCAGCTTTTCATCTTCCCGAAGTATGGCAACAGGAATCCTGCGATGGAAGTAACTGAAGATGTCATTACCTTTGAGATCACGTCCTGCATCTCACTCCTGGGATGAAAGGTACCATCATCATAACGGAATCGGTACAGCACTTGCTCTGGCTTGAACTGATGCTTATCGGTAACTGAGAACATAGACATGTTACAGCAAAACAGTGGCAGTCTACCTTGTTAATTAAAAAAACAAGTTTATTGAGTACATATTCACAATTTATGAAAAGCTTCTAATTTTCCCACAAAGTTATGTCAACCTGCTATTTTCAACAGTAAAATTTGTAAACTTTTGTCCTTTGCTACACTGAAACTGTCCACATGGTTTGAAGACTCCAGTGCAGTTAATACTATTCAGCCAGCATAGTATGCGTGGAGGTAAGTAGATACAGAGTACGCACTGAGATTTATGGATAGTA
>CAJQZJ010004753.1:955640-976494 GCA_907164525.1 Lophiomys imhausi
GAGTACGCACTGAGATTTATGGATAGTATGTGTGGAGGTAAGTAGATGCAGAGTACGCACTGAGATTTACGGAATGCACAGTCATTCTTCCTATTTCTTGACAGTTCCCCGAGGCTGAACTAAAAGTCAAAGAGCAAACACCCAGCCTGGTGTTTTAGTGAATGCCTATAATTCTCGACCTGGGGACACTGAGGCAGGGGGATTCCTGAGTCCAACGCCAGCCTAACCTACTTAATAAGTCTGAGGCCAGCCTGGATTTCCAAGTAAGTTCCAGTTCAGCATGGGCAACAGAACAAGACCTTGTCTCACAAAAATGAAGTAAACTTTAATTTTAAAAAACTGTAAAGAGTAGATACTTAGATAGTAAGAAAATTACTTATGTTTTGTTTGGGTTTTGTTTTTGTTGTTGTTGTTTTGTTTTTTATCCTCAGTCCTAGAAATGGATATTTGCTTCTAAATATTTTATCATATGGTGATGGGCCCAAGACCACCATACACCAGTCCAAGATATGTATCTTTTATTTAGATCTCCAGAGATGACTGAATACTTTCACTATGTAGCAGATTCCAAAACTTTAAGAGTTCTTACACTGATCAGCACTTTGCTTTTTACGTGCCCCTTGTTTCTTTTTCTTCTTCTTCTTCCTCAATGGGAAATGAGAATGGTTAGTCTTCAGTGTCGCGTACAGGGCAAAAGTTTCATTTCTCAAAACTTTTATCATTAGAAACGATGATTTCTGTGGTGAGCACTAACAAATGCCTAGAGCATTATTTTTTTCAAACTCTTCCAAAAACGAAAACAACAACAACAAAAACCCTGAAGTTCATGAATCTAGATAATGATACCACAACGAAATAAAATCACTAACAAACAGAACTGCAAATATCCTCAACAAAATGCTGCAAAACTGTGAACAGGGGCTCCTGGAAAGAAGCTATGCCTGCAAAGGTAGAATGACTCAGTGATGAGGGGCGGCTGGAATGTTGCAGACCTAGAGCCTAATTACAAGTTATCTTGAGCTACTTCAGCTAAGTAGCCATTTCTTGCTTACCTCTATGTGGGACCAAACATTCTTTGACAGACTGATAACCTCTTGGAATGAATAAACAGACTCCTAATCTCATCAATCAAAGGTTAAAAGTGGGATCAGCTAGCATACGGCCTATAGCGTTGCCTACTTAATGTAACCACCAATGTTATTGAAAGGTGTTATTTTATGAGTTTATGTTATGATAAAAAAATCCATTAAATTGATAACATCATCAGAGGATAGTATTTGGGCAGACCATTCCAGGCTATGCTTACTCATATTTGGCTACAGAACAAACTCTTATCCCCTTTGAGATGACAGCTGTATGACTTTTTCCCATTTTGTATTGATGGAAACAAATTCAACAGAATACAAAAAGAAGCATGTGCCGTAGTCAAGTAAAGTTTATCGTTGAGTACTGACAAATCAGTCAATATGATGACCATGTCAACAATTACAAGTAGGATGATCTCAAGAGATAGAGGAAACCATCTGCCAGAACACAACATTGTTTCCTCGTAAAATCTCTGAGCAGATTCAGTATAGAAGGGATAAACCCCAACAGAGTAAAGGAGGACTGTGTGTGAGGCAGAGATAATGCTATACTAAAAGGATAACATTTAAAAGCTTCCCCCATAATGAAGAAACTCAGGCTTGCCACTTCTTTCCTTAATTTTTAAGTCAACGTGCATAGTTACAGGTTTCCTTCTGGAGTTTTATATATACTCTAA
This sequence comes from Lophiomys imhausi, assembly GCA_907164525.1. NCBI lineage: Eukaryota > Metazoa > Chordata > Mammalia > Rodentia > Muridae > Lophiomys > Lophiomys imhausi. The sequence goes on from CAJQZJ010004753.1 coordinate 957,403, forward strand.
CACTTTTTGGTTGGTTTCTCACTCCCCCATCATCTTACTACTCTACTTACTGTTCCCAGTGTTCCCCCTTGCATTTTACCCTATGCCTTCACTACAGCCCTCCCTTAAAGCCTCCCTTTTACTTTTCTGTGACTGACTTCCACATGGATATTCACATCTGACAGAGGCAGGCCAGAATCAATCGACACATGAGAGAGAATGCATGGTGTTTATCTTTTTTGAGCCTGGGTTGCCTTACTTAACATACTCTTTTCCAGTACCATTTATTTTCTTGAAATTTTTATGCATTCATTTTTCTTTACAACACTCCTTGTCAGCTGCCAGGCCGGCATGGTGTTGTGGCTTCCATGGGCAAGCTGCTATGGCAGGAGGAGGAAACTACAACCCCTGAGATAACCTTTAGTCCTCTGTCAAAGCCTCTGGGGGGTTGGGAGAGAAGACAAGATCACCTCTCCTAGGTGACAATCTTATTACAATGCTAAATTCTTTTTTTTAAATAAATAAATTTATTTATTTGTTGCTTCAGGTTACATCTCCATCATATTGTCTTCTTTCCCCCCTTCCCAGGCTCGCCCTCCCACCCTCTACCCCCTAACCCTTCCATCCCACTCCTCTGGAGTGGAGTGTCCCTACATAACAGTCCCTCACCCCAGTTCAGAAGTCATAGGGGGCCAAGAGCCTCCTCATACACTGGGGGCCTACAAGGCAGGCAGTACCAGCAGTGAAAAGTATCTCATTGCCAGGAAGAGAAAACTAAAACAAACAAGCAAACAAAAATAAATAAAAAATAAAAAGTCTATGTCCATGTTCCCTTTGATGAGTTGGTTGTAGTATAGATATCCTGTACTATACGGCTAAAATCCTACTATATGTGAATAGATGCCATGCGCATCCTTCTGAGTCTGGTTTAGCGCACTCAGGATGAGCTTCTCTAGTTCCATCCATTTGGCTGCAAATTGCATAATTTCATTGTTTCTGATAGCTGAGTAATATTCCATTGTGTAGATGTACCACAGTTTTTTAATCCATTCTTCGGTTGTGGGACATCTGGGTTGTTTCCAGTTTCTAGCTATTACAAATAAGGCTGCTATGAACATAGATGAGGAAACTTCCTTATGATTCAGTGAGGAGTCATTTGGGTGTATACCCAGAAGTGGTATGGCTGGGTCCTGAGGCAAAGCTATTCCAAGTTTTCTAAGATATCACCAGACTGACCTCCATAGTGGTTGCACAAGCCTGCACTCCCACCAGCAATGGAGGAGGGTTCTCCTTTCTCCACACCCTGGCCAGCATGTGCTGTCATTTGAGCTTTTGATCTTAGCCATTCTGACAGGTGTGAGATGGAATCTCAGAGTCATCTTGAGTTACTGTGTGGTATCCCATTGGTCATTTAAAAACCATGGGATGTATAAAGAAAGATGATCTTGGTTACATGAGCATGCTCCAGAGTAAGATGACCTCTACCTATAATGAAGACTCTTGGTTGTATGAATGTATACCAGGTTCCCCAATAAAAGAACCTGGCTGTCTTTTTTCAGACAGAGACCTGGGGTTGGAATCACCTCCCACTATTCCTTATTTTTTACAAGAAACACCATTTTACATTGCAGCTCCTGATTGTGTGTCTTAGTTTTCAGCTGCCCAAGGAGCAAACTCATTGCATTTAGTTGCACTTCTATTCCTCACAAAAGAGCAAGTCCTGACCAGAGTAGTGACAAGCAAATTAATAAAAGATATCCAATTTGGAAAGAGAAAAAAATTTGTCTCCATGTCTTTTATGTACAAAATCCTTTTTAAAAGATGAACACATTACTTTAGTAGAGGTACAAATCATCATACAAGAACAAAATCACATAAAAATCAATAACATTTCTGAATGCTGAAAATGAACTATCCAAAAAGACTTTAAGGAAATCACATTCACAATAGCATTTAAAAATATGACTTGGGAACGAATTTGATCAAGGTAATAAATTCTCTGTATACTAAAGGTTATAAAACATTGGTGAAAATTTTTAAGAAGTCATAAATAAATAGAAATATATCTTGTGCTCATGGATTAGAAAGATTAATATTATTTAAATGTCTAGTATACTCAGTGATATGCAGATCAAATGCAATCCCTATGAAAATTCTAATGTCATATTTCACGTGAATAGAAAAAAAAAATCCAAAATATCAGTCTCTCTGTGGAACAGAAAAGACCCCAAATAGCCAAGATAATTTTACTCAAAGAACAAAGCTGGAAGCATACACTATATGACTTCAAACTAAACTCCAAGAACTGTAATAATCAAAGCCTTGTGTTACTAACACAAAAGCAGACATTAAAGACCACTAGAATATGAACCCCAAGATAACCCTGTGCATTTATAGCTGATTGATCTTTGCTAAGGTTGCCAGGATTACACTATACGAAAATCATCTCTTCAATAAATGGTACTGGGGAAAGTGAACATGCATACACATAAGAATGAAAATGGAACCCCATCTGACACCACATTCAATAAATCAACTCAAAATGAATTAAAACATAAGACCTGAAACTGCAAAACCACTGGAAGGAAGCAAAGGAAAAAAAAAACCTTCTTGACACTGTCCTGGCAATGAAGTTTTTGGATGAGATCCCCAATTACAGAAAACAAAAGCAAAAATAGACAGATGAGATTGCCTCATAGGAAAAAGCTTCTTCCTAACAAATAAAATAATCAACCAGAAGAAAGTCCAAACTGTGGATCAGAAAAAAAAAAAAAAGATCTGCAAACCATGTAACTCATAAGATCAACATCCAAAATATATAAGGAATGCAATCAAGTCATTATCAACACTATAAGGATTCAGTTGAAAAGTGGGGACCCGGCATGGTGGCACACGCCAAAGAAAGAAAGGAAGAAAGGAAGAAAGGAAGGAAGGAAGGAAGGAAGGAAGGAAGGAAGGAAGGAAGGAAGGAAGAGAAGAGAAGAGAAGAAAAAAAAGAAAGGTGGGCAAAAGACCTAAGTGGGTACTTCTCAAAATAGGTGATCCAGAGTGTTAAGGATCTATGGGAAAGGTGCTTAAATCTCTCCAAAAACATAACAAGGAAAGAGAGCCTGTCCTGGGAAGGAAAATGCTTTAAAATAAAGCTCCAACAGCTTATATTTAAATATTTTCTATATAGAGAATGCAATATTCTCAGGATAATGTGCTACAAAAAACTCTATGTTTTAATGATTAGGCAGACAACTGTAATCTTTATGCTGGGAATGTTGAAAAGAAAGAATATACTATCAAAGGTAACAACATTTGGTGTATCAAGAAGTACATCAAAAGATTTATTAGTAAGCACAGACACATACATGCATGTGTGCATACATACACAAAAGTCTGAGTCTTTAACACAGCCCATGTAAACCTTGTACATACATGGCTTAAGACTGTGAAACTGAGTCAAGACTGTTATTGGGGGGAAATCAACAATATGGCTTTTTGACATCTTACTTTTCCCTGAAGCTAATCCATTGTCTTAGTTAGGGTTTCTATTGCTGCAACAAAACACCGTGACCAAAAACAAAGTTGGGGAGGAAAGGATTTATTCAGCTTATACTTCCATAGTGCTGTTCATCATCAAAGGAAGTCAAGACAGGAACTCAAAGAGAGCAGGAACCTGGAGGCAGGAGCTGATGCAGAGGCCATGGAGGGATGCGGCTTACTGGATTCCTCCTCATGGTTTGCTCAGCCTGCTTTCTTATAGAACCCAGAACCACCAGCCCAGAGTTGGCACCACCCACAATGGGCAGGGGCCTCCCCCATTGGTCTAATTGAGAAAATGCCTTCCGGTTGGATCTCATGGAGACATTTCCTTAACTGAGGCTTCTTCCTCTCTGATGGCTCTAGTTTGTGTCAAGTTGACACAAACCCAGCCAGTACATTCATTTAAAAAAAAAAGTAAGAGTAAAAAAAAGCTAAAAGAAATATTTTTAAATTATATGGATTGCTTTAAGATTAGTAATTTGTTTCTTTTATCCAATCTATCTTTTTTTATTATTATACTTTAATAGTTATGGAAATAATTTTTCTTGGCTTTTCAAGAAAATTGAACCCAAGTGTCTCATGCCACAATAAAAACAAATGACAGTTTAAGCTATTCAAAGGGCAGTGTTAATCTGTAAGGGACTTTGGGGTTAAATCTTCATCACCTGGGGCTAATCTGAAGATATTACATGCTTCCCTGAATAAACAGTAACAGCATAGGTCTGTACCCAATCTACAGCAAGAAAATGAATTCAGAATTCAGCAACCAACCAAGTACACTCAGGTGTAAAAAAAAAAAAATAATAATTAAATTATGTTGGGTGCCATTTGTACAAAAAAAATAGCTCTAAATTATTTACTAGAATTTATATTATATTTAATTGGTTTGTGGGTGTTAATCTTTAAGCAGCCATTATAAATGAGAACACACAGACACCACATGGATTTTAACAAGACTTGGCCTGAATTGAGCAATCTTGGCCCACTTAAGATAGCTCTTAATTCTATTAGCCAAATATATACATAATTCCCTTGGACTTCCATTCTCCACACTATGCCAATGTTCCTGGCCATGTGGAATGACGTTCATTTTTCTAAACCATGATGTGTGTCCTCCTCCTTCCTGCTCCTGGCTGGAATGTTCTTAAGCTCCTTAATCTGCATTTCCATATTTTTTAATTGTGTAACAAACATCTTCCTTCCAGAGTTCTCAAGATGTCTGCCTCCTTCTGTGTCCCAGGGGAAAGAGACATGTTCTCTGTTTGTGCTCAGGGTTCCTGTCTAATCTCACGAAGTCCCACCTTCCTATACTCTTTCTGCCCAGCTAATTGGCCATAAGCAACTTTTATTAACCAATCAATAGAATGGCTCAGAAGGGGCAGTAACCAGATCTCAGCATTTAATTCAACCTATCAGAAGCAATGATATTAGACCTTCCTTCAACACTTAGGGCACCTTTTGAGAAAAGATGTTAATAGTAATGTTTCAGACAACTATGGCTGAAGAAGGCATGCGCAGTAATCATGACTTTTAGAAAGCAAAGGTTAGGGTAAGTAGGGAAGAGGGCTAGCTGGTGCACAGTTTGCTAACATCTGTGGTATAAAGACTCCTACACTGGCAAATTTCAAGCCGTCCACAACTGAGCCGGCGCAGCGGACACAGTGGATGCAGTGGTCCCACTGCACATAACCCCACAGCAGACGTAAAGGAAAAGGTGGTGAAATAATTAGGAAATGCCAGATTTCATGAACCTATCACCCTGTTCATTATGTACCTAGTTATGCAATTTCAACATTAGTGACCATTGTGTTTAACAACCAGTTTGAGAGTGTTTTTAATTTGATTAACAGCTCTCAGAAGCTTATACAACCAACTTTAGCACAGTGCAGGATGTACTAGATGAGAGCTCTGAAATCTCACATGAGCAATTCTATTGTGAATAGTAGTTAGAGAAGACGAATATTAGGACTGTGTATTAGAGAGCACTGTTGTGCCAACCTAGGAGTCTGTTGGAAAGCAAGGTATTATCTCGGACTAGGGCAATAATGTATGTAACGTGAATAACAGCAACAGCAGACTCTCTCTCTCTCTCTCTCTCTCTCTCAGATGGCTCATTCAACTTTAGGAATTCTGTTTTTACAAAAGTACAGCTGGAAGCACGTACTCACTACCTAGAGCATTTAACCCCATCTCTTCATTCAAATAGAATTACTCTTTTAATATGAAATTGCATAATAGGGTTTCCACCCCCCAGTTTTTGAGAATTAGAGACATTTTTTAAAAAGGTTTCTTTTCCTAAAAATGCTAGATTCCAAATGTGACTTTATGGTTGATCAAATCCTGACTGCTCTATAATAGAGTGGGCCCCAGAATTCAAACAGTAAAAAAGTAGAATACTACTCATAGACAGTTCTCTAGGTTATATTTCTCAGTAAAAAAAAATTAAACAGGCTCTAAATATAATTGTTCAAAACAGTTTTTATTTCTCCCAATTTAAAGATTTCAAGAATTCCTGCATTTCAGATTTGAAAATAACTTTTAATAAAAATGCATTTAATATTTTCATTTCAAGAGTCTATTGCTGGGCCAAGAAGATAGCTTGGTAGATAAAAGTACCTGCTGGCAAGGTCAAAAACCTGAGTTCAATCCTCAGAACCCAAAAGGTAGAAGGAGAAAACTGAGTCTTGAAAGTTGTCATCTAACCTCCAAATGTGTGCCAAGGCATGCAGATACACAAAATAACTAAATATGAAAATACTTTTAAGGGAGGCCAAGTGTCACTTGCAGCCAGGGATAAACTGGCTAGGACTGGAATGCTCCCATTCTTTTATTTCCTTTCATTTATTTTGTTTGTCAATCATTTTTTAAAAATTGTTTGACAATATCAAATATACGTATATTTTATCATATCAACCCTATCCCCCCCCCCACACACACACACATGGATCTCTCTTCATAGCTGTGCATGCAGCTCCATGGGATCCTTGTCCTGTTATCCCTAGGTCAAGCTCAGTCTTCTGGCAGGCCTGGGTACTGCAGCCTTTAAGCTCTACACTGCAGACTCCAAAGTCATGCTCTGAGACCAAGATCTGACCATGCTTTCGTGTGAGGATGAGCATCAGCTCCTGACCTTCAATACACAGCTAGTGGGTCATCCTGACGACATTATGTGTCTACCCACCTTTCCCACCACAAGCCCCTCTCAGGACTCTGGCCCATGAAGCTCACAGTGTAGCTGCATCAGAGTCTACCAGTTCCTCAAGTGGCCGCTGTGAAAGTTCTTCCTCATATAACTGAGTGTCCTCATTTCCTCAGAAATGATTCCCCTTCTGTTGTTTTAAGTTCTGTTCATCCTGCAATACCTATCCCTGATTCCAATGCCCCCACGAGCCAATCTCACACACTCTAGTCAGAGTTAGGAGTCTCCCTTTGCACAGTCTGGTTCTTACTAGTATTCTGGCTTTTGCCTATGTAGTGACTGTTCATTTTAAAGAATGGCAACTTTATAACCTTAAACCCATGATACACTGTTCTTCACACATTAGTTAGTGAAAGCACCAAAAGAAATAACTGTGTTATGATGTAGAAAGTTGTACATAAAATAGATGTGGGATTTAAACACAGGCCATTTGTGAACACACACAAAAAAAAATTAAATTAATGAAATAATCACCATGGTGGATAATCCCATTTTCTAACAATGCTTGTCCCAGATGAACACCTTCTTCAGGCCTGTGGATCTCTCCAATTTCCAACAGCCAGGATACAAATTCACTTCAAGAGAAAGACAATGGAAGCAATAAGGTCTGTGTCTGTACACTTCACATATCATGAAAGATGTATGAAAGGAATCTTAAATACACAAAGCACCAGTTAAGACATCCTCCAGCAGACTTTTTTTCTCACGTGCATAGGGCTCACAACCACAGCCAAAGTCTATCCTAGAATCCCTATGGGCTGAGTCTTTCCTATACTGCACCCACTATATAACTGCACTCTTTTCCAAAGAGAATACCCCCCAAAAGCAGAGAGTTGTGCATGTATCACTGAGATACTGAATAAATACAGACATTTGGCAGATGAAATGTTCTCATGTCTGTGTTTGAAAACTTTAACACTTGAACATTACCTAAGTTAATGAATGTGATTCAGAATCATCTTTATTATTTGCACACAGGCCACAGAATTGGAGCCATGGCCATCACCACAGACATTCTTTTCCATTGATCCACAGGTAACAAGCACCTCGTATCTAATAATCAAGGGACACAAAATTCTCCAAGTATGTTGTTTAGTTTAAGAAATATATATTAAGGCAGAAAACTGGATAAAGGGCTTTCCATTCTTTCATTAAATATGAAATCACATAAAATAATGACAAGGCATAAGAGAAATAACGAATGAAACAAAATAATTTTAGAAAATAAAAGATGAAAGGTTTAAGAACATAAAATATCGTGTAATGGCTACAGTTGTGGGCCCTGCAATATAACCAGTCTAGAATCAAGCCCTGGTTCTTTGTCACTGGCTATGTGACTTCACTCAAGCTGGATACCTTTATGGATAACGGTGATCATATTGGTAACATCAGTGTCACAGTGTTGCTACAGGATGGCTTAGGAAGAGGTATGTCAGCCCAGGCACATAATGGGCTCTGACAAAGACCAGTGGGTTGGACTGGTTCATATGAAGCTAACGCATAATTCTTCATTCTGATTTCACTTACTTCATTAAAGGCCAAATTGAGATGAGAAAAAGAACCACTGTAAACACTGATGTGAAACAGTGGTATTTTTTAATGTGGGAGAGAAGTCAGAAAGGAAGTTCTCGAGTGGCTTTATCCATAAGGAAAAGATCTTCTATGGCTCTGTGGCATACCAATAAAAGCTGCCTAGAAGCCATAACTTGCAGTGACTCTCTTGCAAGTAGACATATCTTCATGGGGACCCTAAAGTTATAGCCATGGAATTATTATAAGATATGCCATCCTTGAGGTGCATGCTAGTCTTCTATGTCAAGCTGGAACCAGATCTGCTTTCCTCTGTAGTAGCTACCACCTAAGTACACAGATGCAGTACCTTACTAATGTCTTCAAGCAATTGTGTGACCCCACTGTGAGGACCAGTCCCTCTTAACAAGAGAACCAATTCTGGCCTTCAGTCTGAGGTTTCCTGGCCTACAGTTCAGATGTGGCTATATGCTATCTTCTGGTAGCAGTTAAAGGGTATCCTGGTGGGCACAGCTTCATCAACTTCATGAATCAAAGGGAAATAGAAATGTAATCATCCCAAACCACTGGACTAACCAATGGTAATGTCAGGATTTGAACAAAGATGGATGATTACAGTCTGATCTCAAGGGAACCTATGAATGTGTCAAGCCCCCCATCCACAGTTCCTGCTTCTTTGATTAACAACAGAGGCATTAAACTCCTAAGTATGGATCCCTGAATTCAAAATTACATACAGAAAGAAGCCAGACTACAGCCTGGCCTAAGAAGACCCAGCTGAAGCAGGTCTCCTTCTCATTCAGAGAATCTCATGTACCCAAATGACATACTGTCTCTGGTTCTAGGCCCTTCACATGCCAATCTACTAGACTTTTAATCTAGACCCTTTTATTTTGACTCCAGTTGTATGAATTCCGACTAAACTGAAGTTTAGCTTGCTTTCTCTCAGCTCTCCAATATCCCTTCACTGTATGGACTCATGCCCAATTCTGATTCTCAGGCCCTGTACACTTCCTCATCAGATCCATCTTCTTGTCCTCAACAGGTACATGATCTGCCTGACACTCCTCGCCTCACTAAAATCTCTGATTCACCCTGACAACAAGGCATATCAGCCATTGTGGAGATCAAAGATGATGACTGGATGGTTCCAGGGGCTGCCCATGACCCTGTCCATTGTTTATTACCTCAGATACGGTGGATCTATTGTGCAGAAAACATGGATTAAGAGCAAAGCTTCAAAAAAGGCTTAGTGTTGAGGGAAGGTCTAATATTGTTTCTGATACATTGAATTCAATGCTGAGATCTGGTTACTGCCCCTTCTGAGACATTCTCTTGATTGGTTAATAAAAGTTGCTTATGGCCAATTAGCTGGGCAGAAAGAGTATAAGAAGGAGGGACTTCCTGAGATCAGAACAGGAACTCTGGGCACACACAAAGACTCTCTCTCTTTCTGCCGGGAGACACAGAAGGAGACAGATGTCTGGAGAATGCTGGAAGGTACTCGCAGGCACATGGTGGTTTGGGATTAGGTGATCCAGGTTAACTTAGAGTAGCTAATTGAGAGTCTGCCTAGCTAAGGGCTAAGTGTTAAAACATTAAAAGGTCTTGGTGTGTTTAATTATTGGGGAAAAGACTGCAGCAGCTTATAGGCCCTCAGTCCAAGCAGTCCCGGGCCATTGGACTTCCAGACTCCCAGACTCCCCTTGAGCACAGGCAAATCTCCCGCCAAGCTGCTGGTAATTCTACTGGCCTAATATAACAACTTATATTAATTAACAGAGTTTAGGTTACAGGTGGTGTAGGCCACTCTTGGTCCCGGGGCTCTTTCTCCAGGATAAGTTAGGCAACCGGTTAAGGCACGCTGGTCAGGCTGCCTGTTCCTCTGCCAAGCCGCCAGCTACTCCGCAGGCCTAAACTTGCAGTTTATACTTACTAATAACTACATTAATTAATTAATTTGCAGTTTTCAGCTTAGAATAATATTTTTTAAACACAAATCATATAAAATAGATGATACGCCCCCAGAGACCATGCTTACCTTCCCAGGAAGCACTTAGGGAATGTAGTCAGCTTCCTTTTTCTGTCTTTGATCAGATTTCCCTGTTGGCACATCATTTTATACAATTTCTCACCCTGCTCAGAAATCATCACCCAGGTGTCTTGTTCCATTCCTAATTTTAAACCTATCAAAAGTAAAATAATAGACATCATGTTAACTAAAAACACCCCCTTCATCTCTTTACTCACAGCCTCATTTAGCAATACCTACCATCAGCTAGAGAGCAGTTTGAACTCTGTATAACTGGAACTAGTTTTAAGAAATTCATAGAATCCTAGTGAGACTGGCAAAGCCATATCCCCACGTTGAACATGCCTCTCTGCAGCTGTGTCCCAAGGGCATATGATTTTGCCAGTGGAGGAAGGGTAGTTAATATTAGCATAACTAGGCTTGAGGTCCACACTGGAGGGGACACCACATTGCAGTGAAGGCACATTCAGCATATCTCACCTCTGTGTGAGAAATACCATGAAATTATTTACCAGAAGACCATGTTTGCATGTGTAATTGTGAAACCTTATTACTAACAAAGAATTTTTTACAAGAGCTACTACAGCTGAGCAATCCAAGGCACAGAGTCCTGGGGTTTAGATGAGAATGTAGGTGCTCTAGTGGTTTGGTAGTGTCCTTTTAGAGTTAAATCACCTCATTCCTTAGGTACTGGGAAGAAAACAACACATTTTAATAAGTCAGTGAGAAAGGTGGCTACTATGGGAAAGAAAGTTATGATACTTTATATGTAGCTTAGAGACCGGGGTGTGGAACAAAGTAAAGAGGGAAAGTTTCAAAAGAAGAAAACATTAGAAGAAAGCTGAGAAAATGTAAAGAAGCTTGTTCCCCTGCAAACAAGAAGGGGCACAAAATGAGGAGGAGCTGAGAAATAGCCAGAAGGTGTTTTGTTGGAACAAGGAGTGGCTAATTACAGCTATGAAGGGATAGGGGAAATCAGGACCCCTTCCAGGTTTCAAGAAAGAAAGCAAAGTCGGGATACTTTTCAGGCAAACTGGCCAGTAGAAAGAAGTTCTGACAATGTCAAGTGAAGTCCAGGGGTCAGCATGGCATGTGATAGGAAGTCCAAGAGAGAAGAGAAGGCTGGGCACAAAGAAGTACACAAGTAATGGAGCAGAAGTCACTCTGAAGGGAATGGATATGCCGAGCAAAGAATATAGCTAGAGTCAAAGCTGAAATCTTGGGGACATTCACAATCCGTGGATGGAGAAGAGGGGAAATTTGCAGAAGAGAAAATGTTTGGAAGAAAGGGGGTGGTAGGTATTCTAAAATTCATTGACAGTGAGTTTTGATTTTGAAATCTCTGGGAGAGCAATCAACAGTGTCATGCTTCCTAGAAATCCAAGTTGGTTGGTTTAAAAAAATACTAGCATCCACTTCTGAGTTATATTGTAGAAATCTATCTAATTCACAGTATTGATATAGCACATGTAACTTAATACTACAAATTAAAGTTCATTTAAACTATGACCAAGTATATAGTCATAAAATAAGAATTATTTTATGCATTTTTCAATAATCAACCATTCAAGATACTAAGTTCCTTATCTTTCTCATGCTTCCTGAAAATACATTCTAGGTTTCAGAGACAGAAAAGCTGTGTACAATTAATTCCTGTCAGGCCAAACTACTACTACAATTCAAAGTCTTTCTGAAAGCATGGAGCAAGTATTAAACAGGATTTCTCATAGAGACAAGCTACTTATTGTTGACACTACACTGTATTCAATGACATTCAAACAATATTAAAGTTACTATGTTTATATACAAAGTACCTTATTCTGAATTAGAAAGCTAACATACTTGGTCTAGGAATTTGCAATGTGCCATGAAAACATAGAGAGCATTCCTTGGAGGCCCCATGATATCAAAATGCACTGTATGCCTGATATCTCTCAAAGGAAGACTGTGACATTATTTCAAGGGTAGAAAGAGTAATGTGCAAAGAAAATGGAAAAGCAGCTCTCAAATTTGAATTTGAAAGCAAACAAAATAAAGTAAATAAAATATGTAAGGCATTGTTAGCCATACATACTATTTTGAAATTCCTAACTACATACAAGGTTTTTATTTCATTTAACAGTAGCAATTACATCACACAGCAAATCACAGTGAACATCACACATCAATACACATCCTCATAAATTTTCTCATTATCTGTTCTCATGCTAAGCAAAATTTTTCACAAAGCACAATAGCTCCCACTTTATGCACCCACCTTTCCGACGTTCTCTTTCTTTCAAAATAGCTTCAAACCATTCATGCTTTTCTTCAGGGCTTTTAGCCATGCATACAAACCATTTATTTTTGGCTGTGTTGTGGATCTTCCACCCATTCACAACAATGTGCCCACTGCTGTGAAAATCAGCTGAAAAGTTACAAGTAAAGACCAATAACTAAAGAGCAATATGTATTATATCAGCATGAAAATCCAGTTCATGATGCATGACACTCATATACAATACATATGAAAATTAAGGAAATATTTACATGGGACGTATATGTAGTTTTCATTAATGGGCCATATATAACTCACAGTGCTGATATATTTATTATATGTAATTAAATACTATAAATTACCATTCATTTAAACTATGTCCAAATATATTGTCTAATTTTTGAAAGTAATAAAATAAGAAAATTTTAGACATTTTTTAAAATAATCAAACATTTAAAATATTAAGTTTATCTTATCTTTCTTGATATAATACTTAATGCTTCCTGAAAATATATTCTAGGTTTCAGGAAAAAAAGACAATCTTACTGAACAGATAAATTTCTACTATTCAGTGGATATTTCAGGGAAATAAAGTCAACAGAACAGAATGGGGGCACACAAGTAAACGACAACAAACAAACATACGTACATCAACTGCTATCATCGCAGCAGAATGGAATGGAATCTTTGAACCCACACCATTCCATATAGTAAAGGCAGAGAGACAACAGTGATATAATATATCCTTACTAGTAGTCACGCCCACCAAGTAAAGATTCCAAGATGGAGAAATGAACGGCAGCCTGAATCAGCATCAGCACCAACCAAAGTGACACCATTTGTGTCTCTTAAGGCACTAAGCAGCAACAGCCAGTATACAGGGCCAGCCACAACAATGTGAGCGGGGTACAAAAGACCTAGGCTGCATTCCTCCTGGCTTGGCCTCTCCTGCCAAGTCCCCATTTCACTAAGATTTGAAAGGAAGCAAGTGTTTGTGACACTCATTTCTTTTTCATTAATGCCAAGCCACCTCGTTATCTTCTGCTGAGTGGCTGATCCTCAGAATGTATTCTCAAGAGGCACTGCCCACTTGTGTGTTCCTTCAAACACCCCAGTCATATCTATATCAGTCAAATTAGATCAGCTCCTGGTCTGTGTCTTAGATACGTACAGTGAGCCCAGAAACAGCAACTTTCAGTCATAGAGAATCTCAAATGTGTAAAAGGAACTTTGGGGATTCTGTTATTTTTACTTAATTTGTGTTCACAGTCAATCAGAAATACCAGAACCTCACAATCCATGGAAGATTATGGGTTAACTAGCTTTACAGAGAATATAAAAAGAGACTTCATAATTAGAGTGAGAATAAAACCAAAACAAATTTTTCTATTAAAAATATTTGCAACTGCTCCTCCACATTTGTCACTGTCTAGAATCTTACATGTGAACCTCGATCCATTGTTTAAAAGGCCCCATATTCACAGCTGCTTTATCTCCCTTCAGAGAAAGAAATCTCCAAGAGCTATGTTCAGTCTACATGAGAAACACTGGGCCTGCTTTAAAATGAGCATAGCATATTCTTCCCACAGTTAATAGTAAAATCAGCTAATAATATCTGTTTCTGAAGACTGAAAGAGTCAATCTTCTCAAATAACAAACCAACTGCTGCACAAATAGTATTTGGGAAAATCAGATTGTATCACAGGAATTTAAATAAATTAGTGTGCACATGCATGCAGGAGGCATTATTGATGTATAAGTACCTGCTGATACCAGAAGAGGAAGCTGGATGGGTCCTCTGGAACTGTACTTAACATAGTTACAACATGGGAGCTGGGAACCCAACTCGAAGAACAGCGAGTTATCTTAAATGCTGAGCCATCTCTCCAGCCCCATGTCATATGACTTTAAATGGAAGAATGATGATACTCCATTGAAAGTTTGGATGAGAATTGTTGTCTATCATGTTTTTAAAATATCATTTGCAATTTTAAACCTATATGTAGTTCTTACATATCTGTGCATATATATATGGAACCTCAAAAATGAGTATACATATTTCATAATGTAGTTAGCATATATTTCACAGAATAAGCAGTTGCTTCTCATTTACTTTAAAACACACACTATGTAAGTAGGTATATAACCACAGCGTACTGTTCAAAATATTCAATTAGTAAACTTATCCATGATGATCATTCTCATTAAGACAAAGGAAAAGTCAATAGTGCTTTCTTTTCATGGGTTTTGTTTGGTTTTGATTTGTTCTGTTGCTAGGTTCCCACCCAGAGTCTCTCCAGTGCTAAGTATGCACTCTATCTCTGAGGTACAGCCCAAGGCTCTTTGTCCTATTTAAGAATTAAAAATCAAATGAAATAGCAATTAGGTGATTAACAAGAATTTTGTAAGCTTCAATGGGCCTAAAATATTAATTTTATGGAAGATGTGCAAAGGAGAATGGAATTTAAACTCCCACTCATTAAATATGGAATGTTCAAGTTCAAAAATCCACGGTATATGATTTCTTATAAAACCAGAAATATTCAAGGGTCAAAGCCAAACAAATCACTAATGATTCTGAAAGTCATGTGATCTGGAGTTCCTCACATTCATTTAGCACACTTCCATCAAAGGCAATGACGTTCTTTCAAAGTTGATCCATGAAAACCTCGGTGGACACATTGTCAACCACTTATACCATTTGCATTTTACTAAGATGGACAATATCCAAGCCCTGTCCACACATGCCATCCAATAGGGAACTGCCAAGGTATTTGTTCAAAACATCAAACATTAACAGTAATATCTCCATAATGCATTCGTCCCTTGCTCTGTTGCTCAACAGGAAATGTATCAATTCTTTAAAAATTTTTAAATTACAACTCATTCATATGAATATTTCAATGTGAAGAAAATTAATTTTGAAATAAATCTTTAATATTATCAAATAATGCAAGAAAGAATTCTGGCATCCAAAATGACACTGAACATTACTTTGGGCAAAAATGAAAAAAAAAAAAGAAAAAAGGTTCAAATATCCCTTTAAAACTCTAAAAAGTTTCTCATAACTTCATTGTTCCGAATACTCAAGTTTCCTTACATAACATAAAATATTTAAGGGTATCAGAAAAGACTGTGTTTTTTCACTCTTTTACTAGAGCACTAACATAGTAAAATTATGAATTTTTAGTTAAGAATGTATTCAGGGCCATTGAGAAGGCTCAGCAGGTAAAAAGTGTTTGCTACACAAGCCTGAGTGCCTGAGTTGGGTCCTCAGAGTCCAAAGAAGGGAAGAGCAGACTTCTGAGGGTTGTTATCTGAATTCCACATATATGCCCTTACTTACAGGCATCACACACATGTAAAAATGATGATGATGATGACAATGATAATAGCATTAATAATAATGATGATGATAATAATGATAACCATTGAATGTAATCTATCCAGCATGTGCAACACTACATTTGATTGGTTATCTATTCTCATCTATCCAACTAACTCTTAGAAAATGACTGAAAACTATGTGCATTTGTTGACAAGAGAAAAAGATGACTAAAATATTTATACTTCCATTTAAATGAAAATAGATTCATACTTATAAGAGTTTGCAATTTTCAACATTTAAAAAATTACATAAAAGGGGCTGGAGAAATGGCTCAGCGGTTAAGAGCACTGGCTGTTCTTCCAACGGACCCAGGTTCAAATCCCAGCACCCACATGGCAGTTCACAGCTGTCTGCAATTGCCGGGCATAGTGGCGCACACCTGTAATCCTAGCACTAGGGAGGCAGAGGCAGTCAGATCTCTGTGAGTTCAAGGCTAGTCTGGTCTACAAAGTGAGTCCAGGGCAGGCAGGTATACACAGAGAAACTCTGTCTTGAAAAACAAAATAAAACAAAAACAAAACAAAAAAATTACATAAAAGAAAATACTTTAAATTCTCATTTAAAAGTAAAGCCTAATACGACAGTAGTATATTCAATACCTTAAAATGGTTATAAATATTCATTTTGAAACAATGGTTGCCAAAATTTCTATTTTAAAATGATCAGACTTTTAAAACATATCGGAGGCAAAGCAAAGCAGTAATGCAGTACTTGCCCAGCCCTCATGGGAAACCAGGTTTGACACACACCACAAAACAAAACAAATGTGAAAACTATCCTAGGAATAAAAATTTCCAGTCTTACCTGTAAAATAGTATAGCTAATTAAACATTTAACCAGTATTTAGATTATTGTAATTGGTTCGGTGGCTGTTAATCTTTAAGCAGATATTATAAATGAGCACACAGGACACCACGTGGATTTTAACAAGCCTTGGCCTGAATTGTGCAATCCCAGCCCATCTAAGCTAGCTCTTAATTCTATTACCCAAATATGACCCCATATATACATACGTCCCCTTGGACTGCCATTCTCCACGATATGCCGATGTTCCTGGCCATGTGGAATGAGGTTCCTTTTTCTAACCCATGGTGTGTGCCTCCTTCCTGCTGCTCCTGGCTGGAATGCCTTCTTCTTCCTGCTGCTGGCTGGAATGTTTTCTTTTCTGTCTAAAGCGTAGGCTTCCTGTTAGGAAGTCCCACCTTTCTCTGTCTTTGCCCAATCTCAGGCCTTGGCATTTTATTTAACCAATCAGAGTCAATGTAAGAAACAGACAGCAAGCGGGACCAATTAGTTAACATTTAGAATACTTAACACTACCCCAACACTTACCACATTCAAATTTGACCACTCTATTAAAATCTGTGGTTTGCCTAACCAAACCACACTTTAAAACAGTCAACAGCCTTCATTCATTTTTTTCTGCCAAACTACACAAATAAACTAGTCCTTCAAACAGATTTCAAATGTACGATGAAAGTTAATCACTGAAATTTCAGTAATATTTTTATCATCTTTAATTGGATATTTTATAACATCATGAAAAACTTAAGTCCTCAAAGAGAAACTAAATTACAGTCACTGAAATCCAGTCAATGGGTGAATGGCAATCTGGCTAAAACTAAATTACAAACATCCTCACTCAACAAGGAAAAATAATGTGGAAGACAATTGTTCAAACTTTTTCACTTTGGAGGGACATACTATCAATTCTTCTATGCTATGGTATAACCACAATAGAACACAAGTCATTAAGAATTATAAACAGAATATATCAAAAGTATTTACAGGGGTTGGGATTTAGTTCTGTAGTAGAGCTTTTCCCTAACAAATGGAAGGTCCTGGGTTTATGAGAATAGAGTTATATTTTATGTGTCAGTTGAAAGCTAAGAGTCTCACATCAGATGCAAATATTTCTCTTGCTTGTGTTGAATCAAATCAGTGTAATTAGGTGTCTGCCTTTTCTAAAAAAACATTTTATCTACTCTAGTATATAATAATACTAAATATTTCTGGAATTCAAGTAGAATAAAAATTTTCCAGAAGCTATTTTATCTTCACTAGTATATAATAATACTAAATGTTTATAAAATTCAAGTAGAATAAAAACTTTTCCATTTAATTTTCCATCAGAATTTCCAGTCATGTTCAAAACTTTATCTCAACTCACTCAATTTTGATCTAGATAAAGTGTAGCTGCTGAGTTGGTCTGGACAATGGCAAATGAGCCTGATGATGTTTCCAGTCCTCGTCTTACCAGCATCCTAGCATGGAGAGTACTTGGCAGTGGATAAAATCAGCCTGTCCCAGATCTTTCAGGGCCATAGATTCTCATTTAATATCTGAGCTCATTGAAACAAAATGGAGGTTCCATGATGGGAATGACCAGGAAAATAAGAAAGGAAGAAAGTTGATGCAGCAGCCCAAATGGCTTCTGAAGGAATAAGCAGCAGCTGAAATCAGCCCCAGCACATTGATGTTTCAAGCCTATAGAAGTATCTACTTCCCTGTCAGCTTTCCAAGACATGGACACCATAGCCTCATAAACTGAAGCCCAGCCTCTGCTCTGTATCAACAACAGAATACTCCACAATGACGTAGTTCTGAAATGTGGGCTCATGCCTTATCTTCTGAAATATTGATGGTGTTTATTGCTTGTCTTTAAGAACTTGTTCATCCTTAAAAACTCTACTTTTGAATTCCTAAGCCGCAGAGAGGATGCACAACTCCAGAGTTTCTGTGTATTTCTTCACAAGAAATGAGGAAAGGTATCCATTGATGGCTTGAAATACTTTTCATTCCTTTCCTTTTCTTTGTTTTTAAATCATTAAAACAATGAGGTAAGTTTTGTCTCTTTATAAACAATTTTCAAAGACAACCCTTTTCTTTTTTAGCATAATTTTTTTTTTATTAATTATTTGGGAATTTAACATCATATACTCCAATCTCACTTATTTCCCAGTCCTCCCAGGACTTCCCCCTTCCCAACTCTTATGACACCCCCCCCACACACACACACACACAAAGAAGTAGAAGAAGAAAAGGAGTGGGGGGGAGGAGGAGGAGGGGGAGGAGGAAGAGGTGGAGGAGGAGGAGGAGGAGGAGGGGGAGGAGAAGAAGAAGAAGAAGAAGAAGAAGAAGAAGAAGAAGAAGAAGAAGAAGAAGAAGAAGAAGAA
>CAJQZJ010004753.1:976504-1003391 GCA_907164525.1 Lophiomys imhausi
AAGAAGAAGAAGAAGAAGAAGAAGAAGAAGAAGAAGAAGAAGAAGAAAAAGAAGACCAAGTCCAATTTGTGTTGCCAATTGCCAATATACTCACTGGAATATGATCAAACACCCAGTGGCCAGACCCTTAAAGAAAACTGAGCCTCTGGGGCAACACACGTTATCAACACCAATGTGGTCTCCTGTGGTAGCCAGTCCCATAAACCACATGGCTTCAAGTGGCAGCACTAACCACCACGGAGATTTGCATGGCCTTTGATAGTAACATGGGCCACCAATATCAGCATGGTTCCCATCCGCAGGACCACGAACATCAACATGGCACAGGTGGCTGTAGAGGCCACTAGCATCAACATGGCCCCTGGTGGCAGCCCAGACCAAGGATATTCACATAAACCTCCTGCTTCAGCACAGCCTAGGGCAGTGGACCATGGATAACAATGTAGCCTCCAGGGGCAGCACAAACCACTGAGATCTTTTGAGGAAGTCGCATCCAGAACACGACTTGTTCTTCATCTTGGACCTCCTGCTGTTGCTCAGAATCATGGTGATCATGTGACTGACTGGGCAATGCGCTGAGGGGTGGGGCTGAGTCTGTGCAAGCTCCAGGTTGCTACCTACAACAGGGTCAGTGGCAGTCAGCAACAACATGTTTCCCCATCTACCACAGCCGTCCATCACACCTGTCACTGCCAATGTATCTCAAGTTCCACCTTTCTTCACCACACACTATTCCTCCATCTTTTCCACCTCACCATCACATATTCATTTGTCGCAGAGGCCTTGGAAACTGCAGTGGGTCACAATGGATATTTTCTGCCCAAACAGCTTCACACGCAAAATACTCATTGCAAGGAGTCGTTGATCTTGTTCAAACTTTCTGATCTCAGACACATGATAATAATGGACCACTGCAGTGCAGAGACTCCTCTCAGATATCCTGCTGTTGTTTCAGTCAGAGTGATGTTGCTGCTAGGCAGGACATGGGGGAGGGGCAGGTGACATGGGAGTTCCTTTACCTCACATCTGCCAGTGCTGGCTGCCACATCAAGGCACGACCTTTGTGCTTGCAGCCTACTGGATGAGACGCTGTGGTAAAGGGTAAAGATTCATCATTCTCCATGGTGCATGGCTCTGCTCCACCATCTTTCTCTCCAATTTCATGAGTTCACTTTTCAAAAGCATCTTCTCATAGGATTTGCCTTTTTGTTTATACAACCAATTCCTACTCCATTTAAATTTATTTATTTATTTATTTATTTATTTTTTGGTCTTTCGAGACAGGGTTTCTCTGTGTAACAGCCCTGGCTGTCCTGGACTTGCTTTGTAGACCAGGCTGGCCTCGAACTCACAGAGATCCGCCTGCCTCTGCCTCCCAAGTGCTGGGATTAAAGGCGTGCGCCACCACGCCCGGCTCAATTAATTTTTTAATTACCATACAATAATTGGTTATATAATTCCATGCATATGTATCACATGCTTTCTTCTAGTCCATGTCTCTCCCACATTGCTGGTAAAGCCGGGGCTTGTGGTAGTTCTTTTAGTCATTTGAGAAACCAGCATACTGACTTCATAGTGGCTGTTTAATAAATGAAGAGGAGTCCCTCTTTACATATATTCTCATGAGCACTCTCTGTCATTTATTTTCTTGATGATACCCATTCTGACTGGCTGAAATATTGAACGTGTTTAAGTGTAGCCATGACCATTTCTTCCTTGGAGAACTGTCAATACTGTGACAAATTATGAGGGGCTTTCCCCTGGTGGATTTAGAGTTTCAGTTTTTACATTGAAGTCTTTGATCCATTTTTCAAGTAAGGTGAGGGACAGCGTTCTAATGCCCATATTCTACATGTGACAATCTAGTTCTCCCTGCACCATTTGCTAATGAGGCTTTTTCTCTATGGTTCATTTTGACACCTTTGTCAAAACACAGGTGACTGTAGCTGTGTGAGTTTATGTTCGAGTCCTCTGTTGTATGACATTGCTCTACACATCTGTCTGTGCCATTCCCATGCTGGCTTTGTTACTGTGGGCCTGTAATATAAGTTGAAATTGGGTTTTATGGTATCTCCAGCATTGCTTTCTGCTAAGGACTGCTTTGTCTACCTGGAGCCTTTTTGTGCTTCCATATGGACTGCAGGGTTGTTTCTTCTAATTCTATATAAAATGCCATTAGCATTCATAGGGCTTTGGTTGGGCCTGTAGATTGCTTTCAAGAACACGACAAATTTCATTACTACTTCTTCCTATGCATGAGCATGTAAAGTCTTCCCATCCTCTAGCAGATTTCTTTTTTTTTTACTTCAATCTCTTAAAGCTTTTGGTAGCTTTAGTCTCAGGTATTTTGTGAAGCTACTGAGAGTGAGATTCTGCCATGATTTCATATTTTTGTTACATAATAAAGTTACCAATATCCCTGTGCTGATTCTTACACTACTATATCACTGAAGCCTTCTCTGCATCATCAGTTCAAAAAAGTTCCTGGTAAAGTCCAGGGCCTCTTATGTTTAGAATCGTTAGGGTCTTTTACTCATTGAGTCACAACATGTACAATGGGGATATCCGATTTCTTCCTTTCTTATTTTTATCTTATTTTTTTCTTACAATTATTTCTTCAAGTTATATCACAATCATATTCCTCTCCCTCCTGCCCCTCCTGGTCCCACTCTCCTACCTTCTTCCCCCCTCACCTTCCTCTCTGCTTTGTTATTTTTTTTTATTTAAGGTGTATTTTCTACCCCCAAAAGCTCCCCCTTTTAGTGCAATGAAAGACTCTTTTTCTTATAACAATACAATACAAAATAAAAGAACAATTAGGCCACAATCATGAAAATTATAAGTATATATACATACAATCCCATTGTCCAGTCTGTATTTATTTGGCAACTGATACTGATATTCTATTATCTATCTCGATGAGTTTAAAGTTCTATACCTAACTCATTATCCATCCTAACTTGAATTACGAACTTAAAAACATCTTTTAGAATGTGGCATTCAAAGATATTTTCTTACTTAAGATTTTTTGATATTGAGACATGTCAGCTCCTGACAACACCCCTCATTCTACTCCAAGTAAAGGATGAGCATCAAAGAATCTCCATTTGGACATTTCGAGTCCTCTATTGTATGACATCGCTCTACACATCTGTTTGTGCCATTCCCATGCTGGCTTTGTTACTATGGGCCAGTAATATAAGTTGAAATTTGGTATAGTGGTATCTCCAGCATTGGTTTCTGCTAAGGACTCCTTTGTCTACCTGGAGCCTTTTTGTGCTTCCATATGCACTGCAGGGTTGTTTGTAGTTGTGTGTGCATTAGTGGCAAACATGTCACTGGATAAGAGAAATTCTTTGCTTCAACTGTAGACACAATGCTGTCTAAAAAGGACAAAACTTGGAAGCAGGTAAGTCGACAGCCTAGCTCTGCCAAGACAGGGTAGGCAAGTCCTTCATAATTCCTGCTTCACAATTAATGTCTGTCAGAGATATTGGGCAAGTAGGCTGAAGACAGATGTTCCAGTGTATTGAGAGAAACTGGAGACTGTCCAGGGAGCCAGTTTTCTGTAATTTCTTAGTTTTGGAAGCTGCTGGCTCTGCACTTCCTATTTATTCAGATATATTTATCCTTCTCAGGTCTCTGATGTGGTTGAAGACTACATGTTATAGTCTCACAGTTAAATTTTAAGTTGTTTAGGAATTAAAAGTATGTTCAAAGTCTAAGAAGATGTATCTTATTTTTTAATTCTTTCTCATTTTCTATTGGTCTAGCAAAAACATTGAACACCATATTATTAAGAGTAGAAGGAATTGGAACTCCTGTCTGCCTTACTTTTTGAGGGAATAGTCTCAGGTTTTCCCCATGTATTATATAATATTAGCTATAGATCTGTCATATGTAACATTTATTATGTTGAGTTTTGTTGCTTCTATTCCCAGTTTCCTTGGTGTTCTTATCATGAAGGATGCTGAACTTCGTTAAAGCTTTTCTGCATCAATGGAAGTAGCTATATGGTGTCTGTCCTTGAATGTATTTATGTGTTTGATTACACTTATTAATTTGCATAAGTTACACTAACCTTGCATCCTTGTGATGGTAGTACTTGCTTGGTAGTAATGTATGATCTTAATGTGTTGTTGAATTCAGTTTTCCAGACGTTTATTGAAATTTTTGTATTTATGTTTATCAGGAAAATTAGACTAGATTCACTATCATTTTCTCTTTCTTCTTTTTCTTACCTAGTTTTAGTATCAGGAAAACAATGGCTTTGCTGAGTAAGCCTGTTAGCCCTCTTTTCATTTCTATTTTATGGTCAAGTTTGAGATGCACTGGTTTTAGCTCTTTGATGGTTTGGTAGACTTCAGCAGTGACTCCAGCCAGTGAGGGCTTTTCTTAGTTGGGAAACTTTTGAGTACTGCCTTAATTTCTATGGACTTCTTTAAGTTGTTTATGTTCTATTGATTTAATTTTCATAAATCATGTGTGTAGAAGAAATTTACTCATTTCTTCTAGATCTTCTAGTTTTTTTGAAATATGTTTTTCCAAACATTCCCCATTTTGCTTAAATCTGTAATAGCTACCTCTTTCTCCTCTCTAATTTTATCAATTTAAGTCTTCTCCCTTTGTTGGGATTTGTTACCTATGGGTTTTTCAATCTCATTTTTAAAAGGAAAGAATTCATTGATATTTTCTTCTCATCTTGGCTATTGCTTAAAAGAAAGATATACCATCAAGGATTTATGGAGAAATGCATCCATATACATTGTATGTCATTGTTAGCTTCCATATGACAACTTAACATGTCTGAAAAGAAGAAACCTCAACTGAGGAATTGCCTCCATTGGATTGGCTTATGCAATCCTGATGGTGGCTTTCTCTTAATTGCTAATTGAGGTAGGAGGGTTCAGCCCACGTAGGCCACTATCCAGGGGCAGTTAGTCCTTGCTTATATAAGAAAGGCAGCTAAGCAAGCCAGAGTGTGCAAGTCACTAAGCAGTGTTACTCCAGTATCCTTGCTTCAGTTTCTACCTCCAAGTTCCTGCCTTGAGTTCCTGTTCTGACTTCCCTCGATGACGAAATAGATCCTTTCCACCTCAAGTTCTTTTGGTCAGTGTTTTATCAAAGCAACAGAGAAACTAACCGGAACACTGTAGGTGCCCATCCCTAGGTGAATAGACAAACCAAATATATTGTATACACAATGTACAGTATTACCTAGCCACTAATAATACTCAATAAACCTCAATCCCACTGCTGCGCTGGATAGCAAAAGACTTGACTCTAGTTGGAGGAAAATGTAGCAGCTGTTAATCTATTTCATGTACTGTTATCCTTTTTCCTAACACAAATTTGAAATTATAATGAAAATCATTGGAGAAAATATGTGATTCAGTTTATAAACCCTTCACTTTATATATACAGCCTTTTTTTTCAAATGGTAAAAGCAAATATAGTTTTACTTTGTTTTACTGAATGGTTGTCACTAATCATATTTTCACAAGTACCTTTGTAAAGGTCAAACTTTCAAAAAACTTTCCTTTCCTTTAGCAATATGGAACAGACCAGCACTTGGATTCATAGAGATCATCCCCACACAGGGAATCCTCTGTAAGTCAGCTGACAACTGAGCCATGTGTAGCCACTGTGTGACTAAAGAACAAATACCATCATTCATTCTGTGGTTAAAATGCCATGTAACTTGAATAAATAAATAAATAAATATTGAAAAATTGCTATGGAACAAAATTACCATCTTGATAAAATATTACCTAAAGAGAATCAACTCACTCATTACACATCTTCTGCACATATGTTCTGCATTCCCAAATATAAAGCTGTTAATGTCCTATTGTACTAAAGCCAAATTGAAATACTCACACCAAACATAGCAGAGTTATTTTCTTTTAAAATGGTATCTTTCAACCAACACTATTTGCAAGTTAAACAAGGATCCTGCACACCTGCACCTCACCTATCTTTACCCTCTACCCTCCTGTTATGCCTGACAAGACATTCCTAAGATTTGATGGACCCAAGGTAAATTACTCAAGTCAGAACCCTGCCTTATGAGGGGTTCACTAACCTGTGCCGTCATCCACATTTTCGACTTCCATCACCTCGGTACTGATGCGACCTCGAAAGATGTACCGATGGCCGTCTGTGGATGCCTTGCTATTCTTCAGCCGTCTTAAAGAAATGACACCACAAAGCTCTTGTTACAAAACTTAATGTAAAAGCAATAAGATTTGTTAAATTCATGAAAAAAAAGTCTCCAATTGATTAGTATCATAAAAGTTTGGGGCAGCTGATTTTACTCAAGGCTTCTCCCTCATGGCAGTGTTGGTGGGTGACTGTGCAGGCTGGGGGGAGGGGAATTTTTGAAGGAGAATCTCATGTATCCCAAACAGGCCTAAAATATGCTACATAGTAAAGGATGACTTGGAACTTCTTTCTCTGCCTCCACTTCCCACTTGCTGGAACTTCAGGTGTGTATGACCATACCCTGTTTCTTTGATGCTGGGGATCTAACCCAACCTTCCTGCTACAATTTCAGCCACTTATATATGAATTTTAAATAAGTAAATAAAGCACTGAACTAAAGACTATATACCGTGGTGATGTAGTCATGCACATTTCCTCAAAATGAGACTTCAACATTGTTAAACCTAACTGACCAATGCTAGAGGTCGGTGATTTTTAATGCCACATTTGAGTTCATACACTTCTGATTCTCAATTTTCAGTAGCCAAGAATTTCCTTTTTTTTCAAGACCTGGCAAGCAAACTCAATTAGTTCTTCTGATTCCTCTTCAGGGAAACTGACCTGCTGGAAGCTCGTAAGTAGAGCAATACTCAGCTGCAAAAAAATGTTTCCTGGGGGCTAGAGATGACCAAGTGGTTAAGAGCATTTGGGGGGCCTGTAGAGCACCTGGCTTCAATTCCTAGAAGCTACTTGACTGCTCACAACCTCTGTAACCCCAGTTCCAGAGTATCTGGCACCCTCTTCTGGCTTCAGTAGGCACTAGGTACACACACAGTATACATGTATACATGCAGATAAAACACTTCTACACTTAAAAAGAAATAACTTTTTAAAACATAAGTTGCTTCTATTATTTTTATGGTAAGACCATGGTATTCTTGTTTAACAAGTCTTCTAGTAGATTTGCAATATTTCTAAAGGTCTTACTTATTTTAAAACTAATCTACATTTTTAAACTGAAAAATACATGACAAAGTAGAAGTTCCAGCCAGATTTACAGATGACTGCCAGTAGCAGAGAATTCCAGTTACATATTAGAATAATAGAGTGGGAGAAAGTTGTTTTTCTTTTAATTAAACAGTAAAGAGTCTCCAATATTATTCAAAATTTAAAACGACTCAAATCAATCAACAGGTTTCAATTGACATAGTTTTTAAACTTACTCAGTAACAAAAGTCTGGCTAGAATTTAATGCATGGAAATAAAGATTGTTATCATTTTGTGATGGAACAGCTAGCTACGTCATGCCTGTCCAGTAACCTTTCCTACTCTCCTCTCTTCTCAGTTCTGATCTTCCCTGAGGTAACAGGATGACACTGAGACCGGAAGCTATCTCAACATTCTTCCCCCTCCCGTGCCTCCTTCTGTAGAAAACAGAGCATATCTGGCTAATCCTCCTAACCCCTCATCCACAGTTAGCAGTCTAACTTCATGACTACTAAAAAAGACTAAAGAATTCATCTGATCAGAGAGCCTGTAGCTCCTAATCATCACCACCCCACACTCCTAGTGTTCATTTGGATAGCAATCTCTAAATGTCCTCTGCTACAACTCTGTAATCAGAGTTCTGTAATCAGAAATGCAGTATAGGGAACCTATGAAGACTGGAATGATAGAACATCAGACATATATATATATATATACATTTTTGGTTTAATATATATATTATATAGTATATATTATACACATAGCACATATACACCTACAGATACAACACATATACTCACATACCTATTCACACAACATATACACATATATTCACATTCACAAATACACAGACTCTCATGCACACACACACAAACACCACATACAACATACACACATACAAGAACTATCCATCATTGGGTCTTATTTTCAAAGCCATTAATTTTATTTATGGCCCTACTTTGAACTTTGAACAGGTTTTGTATCTTGAAATGGTGATATGGATTTATAATATGTAAATTTAATAAGTAGCTTAAATCAGAAAATCTTTAATTTCTCAAGAAAATAGCCTTATATGAAGAGTCAAAATACTTTTGTTTTGTGTGATAGAACTCCATCTTTGTGTTCATTCTATCATTTCTGTCTTCTAACTACATCTTTTATGCTGCCAGGACCAAGGCACAGTAGCAAAAAGTTGCAGATGATGCTGAAGTCCAATGACAGGAGGAGGAATAAATTGTGATTCATCAATTGGAATATAATAAACCAATAGGATATTGTGGATCAGTTAAAAATAAATAAACGACTGCTATACAAAACTGAATATACATTTTGGAAACTGATGAACAGAAAAGATAGAAGAAAATCTAATATACTATTATACTATCTTAGGAAGTCATCAAGTAGCATCTTATTCATTGGCACTACATGCTATCCCATAAATCATCTATACAGTGTCTTTGCTAACATTGACAGCATTAAAAGGATCCAAAAAGGAGATGCCTAATTTAACACATCACTCTTCAAAGAACGCAAGTGGGGAGATGAAATGAGTGCTTTGTGTCCTTGGTCCTTGTGATTACAATATTATGGGACTTTGAAGGGGGGCTCAGTTCACTCTTTTCTCAAAGTAGCTCTATATCTCCAAAGGCCTATGTAAAGGTGAAGCCTGGAAATGGATCAGGGTGTTCCTGGTTGAAAGAATTGTCAATTAACGCACAGGCTACTACTCAATTTTGGAAGAAAGGGGATATCAGTCTAGTGTAATGGTTCTCAATGCTCCTAACAGTGTGAGCCTTTAATACAGTTCCTTGTGTTGTAGTGACTCCCAAACATAAGATATTTAATTGCTACTTCATAACTGTAATTTTGCTACTGTTATGAATCATAATGTAGATATCTGATATGCAGGGCATCTGATGTACAGCCTCCAAAGGGATCACAACTGACAGATTGAGTACTGCTGATCTAGATATTTCCATGTCATTTGGGATATCTGCTATAAACATAGTAAGGTTTTACTTTTGTAAAACTTTTCAGCTAATTTCTGTGTGACCATAAAATCACATTATAACAGCATTGTGTATACTGCTATTAATTTTGCAAAAGCTCTAGACTTGATGATAGGCATAGATATAAACTTTCAGGTTGGGAGAACTAAAACGGAGGTTCAAATTTCAAAACTGCTGGAACTACTAATGAACTTCAGGGACAGGCATAGGACAGGTGGCTCCAGGGTAATAGGGAAGGGAATGTGTCCCCTAAGTTCTCAATGCAGCATCTGCATGAACTTTGAAAATACCCCAGATGGTAACAAGAGCAGACTTGGAAAGTGCCTGGAGCTTAAAGCAGAGACAGTGTTCTGTGAGCGGTGAACAGGGAAAACGGATGACCCAAAGCTCACACTGCGGAGACTCCAGCCGATACAGGAGGAGATGGCTCAGAAGCAGAAGTGGGAAATGGAGGGAACACACCAACATTTCCCACATGGTATGCCTCTCCTTGAGAGAGCTGCTGGGGGAAGGTCACAAGAGATGATGATATATAGGTCAGAACTATCCAGCAGGGAAGGAGAGCAGACAAGGCAAGCTGGGGTGAAATGGGCTATAGGTAAGATGAGTTCTGGGATTCCTGAAGGAATGTGGGGAGCCTGTGAGGTGGAAATAGTATTTCCAAAATGCAACTTTTTTAGGAGCTTACCTGTGTTTTCTTTTGCAGTATACCAAAAGATTATCAAAAAGAAAAAACACCCGTTCTTGAATATTTCCAGAAGAAATTTTCATTAGGACTCCACACATCAGCATCTCAGTGCAAGTGTCGGTAATGTTGGACCCCTGAGTCAGGAAAACAAAAAAAAAAAGATGATACTGTCTGACTGCCTGATTGACACTGTTGAATTTGTACTGCTGGAATCAAATGAAGGGCGTTATAAAAGCTGGACAACCACACTGCCACTGTGCTGTACCTGAAACCCTGACTGAGTTTTTGTATGCAATTATTCTCTTAAAAATTTCACTTGTTTTTTTTTTGTTTTTTTTTTTTTTTACTAACAAACAACATGTACACAGGACGAAGCATATTATGCAGTTAAAGTAGTTACACTGAATGCTGTCTCCTTACAGTACCCAGGTCAGTCTGCATAGAGACTCTAAGTCCACCCAGAGACAACTGAGAGAGGATTTGGAGCCAGGAAGGGAAAGGAAGAATGATATAATTCCATTACAATCTCAAAACTAAAAGAAAAAACGCCTGAATTATTAGTGGGTTTCAATTTAAAGATACTCTTTAATTATAGAAAGGAGGAGAAGATAAACAAAAACAGAAAATTGGACTGGAGGATGGCTTGGTGGACGAGACCTTAGTTCCTGGCACCCAGGCCAGGTGGCCCCCAAAACCTTTAACTCCAGCTCCAGGGGATCCAATGCCTCTGGCTGATTGTGAACACAGATGAGCCTTGAGAGGAGAAGAGCTGTCGGAGAG
Source organism: Lophiomys imhausi (assembly GCA_907164525.1). Lineage (NCBI taxonomy): Eukaryota > Metazoa > Chordata > Mammalia > Rodentia > Muridae > Lophiomys > Lophiomys imhausi. Next base: position 987,173 of record CAJQZJ010004753.1, read on the forward strand.
AGGCAGCCAGCCTCAGACATCAACAAAACAGACAGAACTTCTGAGCCCACAGCTCTGAACACCACCACTGATCTCCCAAGCTGTGTCTGTCTCACTTCCTGCTAGCCCTCCAGTCTGTCTGCTTCCCCTTAGCCAGCCATACTGGGTACCCTGAGTCAGATTTAAAAGAGAGAGAGAGAAAAAGATCACAAGTTTTCAGTAGGTCTCTCTAACTGCTCTATGCAGCAAGAGTGTATCAGCTTTAAATGTGTCTGGTTTCTTCTAATCTATAGGTAAATTGCTGGGTTTTGTCTAAATCAATGTTTCTATCATTTGGCTTTGATATTTAACATTCAGAACATTAACTACAGTTTCATATCCCCACAATAATTGCAAGTATAGGTTTTACAGTCAACTAAAAAATAAAGTTAAATGAAAATTCAAATCTACAATAAGAAAATTCTAAAGGGGAAATTAATGAAGAGAAGGCATTATATTCATTTGGTTATCAGGTCTTAAGTTACAAACTTATCCTAAGTTTTAGCAAACCTCTTCTTTAAATTTATTTTCATCTTGACAGTTTAGAAACATATGGAGATTTCGTAAATCTTTACACAGTTTGACCCACTCTCATGTGCTCATTGAGCCCAAATTACCATAAACATGAACATAAGTTTCAATTCCAGTAGCATGATTTCTTATTATTTACTTATAAAATATAATTATATAATTCCTGTTCTAAGGAATAATCAGAGTAAAATTAGCATTTAAAATAAGGACACTTACCAAGATGCTTATATAACTAACCAACTAAATATTATGAAAGGTCCTTTCTTAGCAGGAACTTAAGAAAAGGTATACAATATGTTCCCTTTACCATGTCCTTACTGTGAGTAACACAAACCAACCTGGTTGGTATACAGAGTTGATGCATGTTATCCTCCCTGGCATGATAAATATTCCAAGTAAGCAATACAATTAACATATCCAGATACTAGTAAATATTCCTACATGACATAAACCCTAAAAATACATTACCTGACCTGTTGCTTATAAAAATAATTGTAAGTATTTTCCATTAAATTGACCTAACACCTGGTTCAACGTGCTCTAGGGTAGCAAAGCCACCAAACATCTTTCTTCTTTCTGTACCTGGAGCAGTCTGCCTTTTTACCTGCTTTGGAACATCTACTGTACATTTCAACATCACTGAGTAGTCCTTTAAACCCGAAAAATGTCATTTGACCCGGCTAGTATTTTATCTTAATTTAGACAATTAAGGTCATAGTCGTTGAACAACTGTAAACAAATACTTCATTAAGAATACTAACATCAAAATTTGAACATTTCCACATGTCAGGCAATATGCTTCTCACTTTCTCCCGGTCTAAATTTCTACAAAGATGATCTTCCTAGGATATGAAACTATGAATTAGTTAATTGACTACCACTAAAATTAAGCTCTATCAGCCTGCTCTTCTTGTATGTCAATCACAAAAGGCAAAAAGAAACTAAAATCTTGGAGAAGATGAAAGAGAACAAGAATCCCTAAAAGCTCTCCAAACGCATATGCAATGCCGTGGTCAAGATCCAGCAGAGATAGTCCCACTCAAAGTGAAGCAAAACAAAAAACCTGACCCAGGTCGTTAGATAGTTGTTTAGAACAAGGATCCTTTCAGTAGTGCTAGAATTTTGTGAACCCTTTGAATACTCTTATAGAGAGAAACCTGCTTAAAAAATATGGAACCAAGTACAACATGAAAAAATGCCATGGTGTTATCATCTAAATTTGCCAGAAAATATACATCACACACAAAAGATGCATCTGATTTACTCTTCTGGAGTTTCAAACTGTTAGCTAAAACTGTAACTCCAGTAGTTGAATGTAATATTAAATCAAATGAATGATATATTCATTTCCAAAGTCACCTAGTATAGAGGAGAAACAGAACAATCTCATTTCCAGTTTCTGGAATATTCAAACTCAAGAAATAAAAACAACATAGCTTGGGGTCAATCACAAACTAAATCCAATGGTAGTAGCACTCAGATTCTAGAAACAACAAGGCCTGATTTCAAAATGGGTATGTAAAGCTGGGAATATGTCTATGATATTAGGAGTCAAATATGAGTAGTCAGTATTAAATAAGCCTGGTCTGCATAGCAATTTCTAAGCCAGCCTGGACCATGCTGTGAGATAATGTGTCAAAAATAAAAATGTGAAATTGAATTTCCTCGTGTGAAAAGAAATCAGGAAATGTCATATTTCCTTATGTTTCTCTTTCCTTTTCTAAAATATAACAATGTCCTTTATCATTTCCCCCCAAACCGTCCAAATTAATGATGCCTTCTCTTATATTTTACTCTGATTTTCCCACATTTGAGAGACTACTTCCAAATAGATAAATCAAGAGCTTTAAGCTGAATTACTAAACAATGTCGTGTTGTTGATATTCCTTCATCAAAATACCTCAGTGGGAATCAGACAGTTGAAACCATGTAACTGAGCCACCAATAGAGGGTGAAACTGAGAGTGGACCAGTTCTATGAGGTAAGTCAACAACTTGATAGGCTTCCCATAAGTTTCTTGTACATAGTATATTAATTATTGACACATGATTTCAGCGCTCTGTAACTCTCGACTTTATGGCTCTGCCTCATTTATTCATTATCAAAACCTTCTCAAATACAGTGGGCATTACCATTCTCCTGGGAACTCGGGAACTCGTATAATAAACTGTGATAGTAAGAGGCATGACTTCAAAGATGAACAGTTAAAATAGACTATATCTTCCCAGCCATAGTTACTGCATAAATGCTGAGAAAAACCCAATTTCTTTAATGAACTTACTGCTAAGGAGAAGGCAGGAAAAAAAACAAAAAACAAACAAAAAAAAACCTACTTATAAACGAATCAGCTATTTTTCTTAGTTGCCAATTTGCAAACCTAAACTTCATCAGCTTATTGTTTTAAGAAACTGGGCAAGTTAATGTAGTATGACAATGTTGAGGTAGTAGAGCCTTTCAGAACTGATGAACAGCTAAGGGAATTAGGTCACCTGCGCTGACCCCACAGAATGGTAAAGCATATCTTATAGGATTGGGTCAGTCCCCATGAGAATGAGTTGTTAAAAGAGAGCCTGGCACTTCCACTGAATCTCTCTTCTATGGCCGATTTAGCTCTTTCTCATACACTCCCAGCAGATTCTGTCATCTGCCATGAAGCTCTCATAGACCTGAGAAGATACCTCTGACACACTCTTGGCTCCCCCAGACTATGAGCTAGGTAAACAAGCTTAGATATTCCCTTCAGCTGCTTACATTAGCAAGTCACTATTTCCTCAAAGGCAACGGGATCATCATCAGCCAAGGCCTTCTACTTTCCCCTCACATATTAACCCAAATAGGATTACTACTGTCTTCGATTTCTGTATTGAGTTAATGGATGGAGTGCCAAAAGGTTTGAAGAAAATTATTAGAGCCTACTCACTTTAGCTAGAGCTTAATAAGATTGTCAGAAAGTTCTGTTGCTCCAAAATCATTTGAGTCTGTCGCTGTAGATTTGCTATTGGTGGCCTCACATACACAGTTTCAATAAAGTTAAGTTTTATTTGAAAAGTCCATATCAGCTATAGTTAAAGTTTCTATTGCTGTGATGAAACACCATGACCCAAAGTAAGTTACGGAGGAAAGGGTTTATTTGGTTTACACTTCCACATTGTAGTTGACCTTTAAAGGATCCAGCATAGGAGCTCAAACAGGATAGTAACCTGGCAGCAGGACTGATGCAGAGACATTGGAGGGGTGTTGCTTATTGGCTTGCTCATCCTCACTTGTTCAGGCTGCATTTGCAGGACCCAAGACCATTAGCCCATGGATGGCCCCACCCACAATAGACCGGCCCCTCCCCATCAGTGACTAATTAAGACAATGCCCTACAGGCTTGCCTGTAGCTGGATCTTTTGGGGGGGGGGCATGTTTCCCCACCCCATTGAGGTTCCTTCCTCTCAGATGACTACAGCTTGTATCAAGTTGACATAAAACCAGACAGCACAATGGATTGGACTCAGGTAACATTAAGTAATTGTGCTGTTTAATCTGAGTTGTCAGCTTGACTGGATTTGAAATTAAACCATTAGCACAGCTGTGGAGGCATTTCCAGAGGTTTAACTGAGTATGATAGATACATCTTGACTGTGGGAGCAGCATCCCAAGGACTGGGGTCTTTACATGAAAGGGGGAAAAAATGAGGAACACAGCTGAGCACCAACACATCCACGTCTCCGTGTTTTCTGAGTATACAATGTGACTAGTCACCTTAGCCTCTTTCCACCATGCATTCCAGGCCATCAGGCTCTTACTTCCTTAAGTTGCTTTCACCAAGTATTTTGTCATAACAAATTATCTAAGAAAAGTATCTAACAGAATAATATAGAAGCTGTCACCAGCTGAGTTCATATATTGTACAAATAGGAAATTGTTAGGGAAAACAAATCTGACTGCCAAGCCAAAGCTTCAAAATATTGCATCACACTTGCAGAACTTTCATAATATCCAAAGCACTCTCACTCATTTCATCGAACCCTTGAAATCACCCACCCTATCTGCAAATGCAGCCTGATGTATTGCCCCATGGAAGAAAACAAAAAAACAAAACCCCATGGGAGTTCAAACTAAATATTATTCCCTACTGTTTCTATATGATTTGGGAACAATAAATTTCAAATATTTACTTAAATTCCACATACAAATGTAAATGATCATTTAGTGGCACAAAGTTCTACTTTGGATAAATTATTTGTGAGATTTTATTGTAAAAACAAAACCTTTTGCGGGACCATAGTAGCACACATGCCTTTAATCCTAGCACTCAGGAGGCAGAGGCAGGCAGCCTGGTCTGCAGACTGAGTGTCAGAATAGCCAGGGATACACAGAGAAACTCTGTCTCCAAAATCAAACAAACAAACAAACAAAATCTCTCTTTGATTAATGGGATGTAGTGACAGCCTTGTGTACTGTATGGAAGCTTTACCTGTCAATAAAAAGTTGAATGGCCTATAGCTAAGCCGGAAATAGAAGGTTGAACATCCAAGAGGAAAAAAAAAAAAATACTGGGATAGAGTCTGTCATGGGAGGATATTCACCCTGGAACCCTGGGGATCAGATGCATGAAGCTTAGGAGGGGTAACCGGCCCTGTGTCATACATAGACTAGAATAAACGGGATACTAAGTTATAAGATACTCAAGGAACAAGCCAAAGCTTATGCCCTGATAATTTGTTCATATAACGAAGTCTCAGAGTCATTATTCTGAGGCAAGGGAGGAAAAACATGAATTTACAGAAAACACCCTACTACAGATGGTGCATTGAACATGGAGCTAGAATCCAAACTTAGAGCCTGAGAAGTCCCAGGTGAAAGGCAGGAAAAAGTCAGGCAGTGGCTACACTCCTTTAAGAGAGAACAGGAGCTGAACTAGAAAGCCAGGCATGACTCCTGTTGGAACAAACCCTCATGGTGGTGGGTTGAGCACTTCAGTAGCAGTCTGTGAGCAATGGCAGGTAACGAGCCAAACTTCCATGGGCTCATCAACTTCCCAGAGCTGTGTGAACAAAATGCAGCATGTACAAGTGTGACCCAGCCCTGGGGTAGGTAGGCCTGGCTCCCAACGGGTACCCAGAGGTGAAGGCCTGAAGTGAGACAGAAACACAGCAGGTCAAAGAGGCCTGGTCAGGGTCATCACAAGATGGAGCCAGAAGCCAGCGGCCTTTTGGATCAAGCTCAAGAGATGGAGTTAGCCACCATAGACACATGTTGGCCTAAGGAGTCTGAAAACACCTCCTTTCTGTGAGCTGAATGTCAGGGTTAGGGCTTGTCCCAGTGTAGGACACAGAAGCCACACAAACACAGACTGAGACAGCACACAGAAGAAATCCAAGCTCCTACACAAACCTCTGACAAGGTATCTTTAAAATCATGCTAAATGCTAAAGAAAGAAAGTGAATATAGAAAGTCATAGAGAAAAATTATCTGAAGGAGGGAAAGATATTTTTAAAAAGAAAAACATTTTCTATGTAAAAAATGGAGAGAAATAGAATGATGCGATGCATCTGGATCCCATGTAACTTTGTTTTGCTTATCAGCATACAAATTATTACAATTTCAATAAAGATTATAATTTTATATATCCTTTTTAAAAGAGATCAAAAGAAGGCAGACTTGGAGAAAGAAGAGACTGAGAAATTAGATGTGAGATTGGAAGCCATAGAATCAAGGGCAAAGAATTCTTTAAATTAGAATTTTTAAAACCTTCGGTAGAATCCAATCTGGAACCTACAATTACATTAAAAAAGATAGTTCCATATTTTTAAAAAACCCACAAAGGCTTGAGGAATTAGAATGGCAACCCATAGAGATAAAATATATTGAATTAAGAATTCAGATTCTGTTTATTGATGCTACCTTAGACCAATGTCATACAATTGATTATGTGTTTCATTTTGTAGAGAGTGGAGAATTATGATATATACATGCATTGATTTATCATACTATTGACACATATCCAGAATTCCAATTAAAATTCCAATTATTACTTTCAGAATTCATGACATTGTAATTACATTTTCTTGAATTCTGAAAGTAATGATTCTGAGATTGCACATTTATTGGAGATGATGGCTACTGTGAAATGCCTTTACAGATTGAAGCTGATGATGTTCTGACATATGTAACCATTAAAATACAACAATTTTTTAGACATTTTAGCAAAGAATATGATACAGATATATCTTACAATCAGACAGGTCAAACAATTATAAAAAGATCTAACAGGAATTTAAAGAAAATGTTTGTAGAACAGAAGGGAGATATGAGCTCTCCAAGAGTTGGATTAAATAATGTTTCATTGCTTATCTTCTACTTGGAGTAGAATAGGGGGTGCTGTCAGGAGCTGATATGTCTCGATATCAAAAAAAAAAGAAAATCTTAATTTAAGATAACATCTTTGAATGCCATATTCTGCAGATCTCTTGGGGTTTTTGAAGATGCCCTATCCATCTCTTGTATTTAGATAAGCAAATGTTGCTTGTCTCTTAACAACTTGATTACTGAGTAGTTTAGAGAATATCTGTGATAGACTGTCATAGTAGCTAACAAAGTGACATGTTTGCATGACTAGGAGTTTGTTTTACTTAACTATCCTAAACAGTTTTAGACAGTTGGTATCAAGAGGCCAGAGCTTCACATTTTATTTTTAAGTATCTCTAGGTATGATACCATTAGGAAGCGTTACCTTTAATTTTGTATCAATATACAAAGATCTATTCAATTGTGGTTAAATATACTCTTAATTATGTATCAATATACAAAGATCAATGCCTATGAATCTCCAGTGTGAGATGGTTGGATTAGTGGCAAGCCTATCTCTTGGCATGAAAAAACTCCTTGGTCCAACTGCAGACAGACTGCTGTCCAAAAAGGACAAAACTTGGTAGCAGGGAAGTCGACAGCCTAGCTCTGCCAAGACAGGGTAGGTAAGTCCTTCATAATCCCTGCTCTACAACAAATGTCTGTCAGAGAAACAGGACCCAAAGGCTGAAGACTGATGCAGGAATGTATGGAGAGAAAATGGGAACTTTCCAGGCAGTCACTGGTATGTCATTTCTTAGTTTTGGAAGCTGCAGGCCCTGCACTTCCTATATAAGCAGATATATTTATCCCTCTCAGGTCTCTGAGGTGGTTGAAGAATAGACAGCTAGAGTCTCATAGTTAAATTTTGAGTTGTTTAGGAATCAAGAGGGTGTTATAGATCTAAGAAGATACTCTTAAAATTGTGTTGCAAGTTAGTATGAATGTTGAGTCAGATATAGACCTTTAAACTCATGGAGATGGTTAGATAGTAGAATGTTAAAGTCAGGGGCCAAATATGTATAAACTGGACATTGGGAAGGTATACTGGGCCACTTAACTCTCATAAATGTGGCATATTTATATCTGTTGTTTTGTATAGTATTTACTGTTATAAGAGAAGGAACCATCTGTTGGACTGAAAGGGGAAGCTGCTGGGGGGAAGAGGGTGGAAGGGCGGGATAGGAAGGGGGAATAGGGAAGGGTTTGTGACTGAGATGTAACTTGAAGAAAAAAGAAATAAAGTATTTAAAAAAAAGTTATGGTAAGAACTTGAAAAAAAAATAATAATGTTTCATTGACTCTAAAACTTTTAAATGCCAATGACACAGCTGCTAAAATGCACCAGATTTTAGATAGGACCTTTGAGAATTAGATCAGTATATAGAAGTCCTAATTTCAGAATGGAAGAAAGGAAATATGTTACACTGAGGGAGAGAATGTGCTCTTGTTTCAACTGGAAATGAAAATCTGTGTATTCCTTCAAAATTAGTTAAAAATAGATATGCCTGGAGACCTCCTGAAAATCCTGGCTGTGACTTGTAGAAAGAAACAACAGGTGACATATATGCTGATCCCTCTACATGGGAACAATTCTGAGAATGGCCAAGACATGAGTATCTATGCATAGCCAATAAATGTTGTTGGCTACAGAGTCCTCATGATTTGTTATTACATGCCATCCACTCATATGGCATGGATGGAAATTTATATTATAGTTTAGTTATACAGTCCAAACTAACTCATAAAGAAAGACAGATGCCTTTTATCTGCTCATATGCTAAAGATCAGAGAGTCATCCTTATCTGAATTGAACACACTGCACATTCGATATATATGTTATTGCAGAAATGCATGTTACTTTTAAGTGTTTATGTGTTTTCAGAGTAAAAGGACCAGACACCAATGAAGACAAGTATCCCAGGTTTGGCAACTTCACAGACTTCCTCAATAGCTGTTCCATCAAAACTTCCTTCAAGGACAGCTTCAAAGAAAGCTGCTGACCCTTACTGGTCCCTTCATTCAGACTGTTCCAATCAGGATTTCATTTAAGCTTTCATTTTCTCAGCACATAGAGACTGGACATCAAATGTTACAGCTAGCTTTCTTAAGACTTGACCATTTTCCCAATTTCATTTAGGCCCTCAAAAGAAAAATGGCATCTCCAAATCAGTAGGAAGCAATTTTAAGAGAGCAATGTACCATTCCCCAAAAGTGGAGTGTGGATGGGTTTTTGTTGGTTTGGTTTTTTTTTGTTTTTTGTTTTTTTGATCATTTGGTGGGTTGTGGGTGTTTGTAGTCATTTAGGGAGGTTGATTACAAGTTGTCATTTATCATGGTTAGGGAGGAAACAGGACTTAAGAGGTTAGACTCAGAGATTTCTCTCTTTTTTTTTCTCTGTCCTTCCTTCTTTCTTATGTAGGGGGAGAAGGATTTTTAAAAAGGGGGATATAGGAATTATATAGGAAGAATAGGGATAAAAGGGTAGATTATTGAATCAAATTTAAACTAGAATGCATTAACAAGTCAAAAGTCTTACATTGGTGTAGATCTTTATATATTGATGCAAATTTGAAGTTATATTTGGTTACATTGGTATAGATCTTTGTATACTGATGCAAAATTTGGGATATATTTTGCTACAACATACTATGTATATATGTTTTGACTCTTGTTTGAGGCGTTGTACCTAAGTGATTCTTAAAAATGCAATATGCTTTCTTTGAAGCTGTTCTGGAAGCATGTTTTGAGGAAACAAGTATTGAGGCAGTCTGTGAAGTTGGATCACCTGGGATCAAAGCTCTAGTCCTTTTAAAAGCTGCTATTACAAACTATTTAGGATAACTAAGAAATGCAAGTTAATAGTCAAACTCATGGTCATTCAGATACTAGCCTAGTTTATTACAGAAATATGCTTCATAGGTTTAATAGTAAATAGCTAGAAACAAGCAATGCTTGTCTATTCAGATACACTATAGATAGCTAGATGATCTTCAAAAACCTCAGAGACCTACAGAATATGGCATTTAAAGTGTTTTTTTTAATTTAAGGTTTTTGTTTTTGTTTTTTTGACAATGAGACATGTCAGATTGTCAGATCCTGGCAGCATCCCTATTCTACTTCAAAGAAGATGACGAGCATTAAAGGACCTCCATATGGAGTTTGCTTCAAATGTGGCAAGCTAGACACTGGGAAAGAAACTGGCCTTGCTTCAACTGCTGACAGTATGCTATTCAAACTGGACAAATGAGATGTGGGGAAGTTGACTGCTGAGCTTTGCAAGGTTGGTCCTTCATAATTCCTGCTTCACAAAAAAAGTCTGTCAGATATTCTGGGTCAGAAGGTTGAAGATGGATGTTCCAACATTATAGAGGAATATTGGGGGACTATCCAAGAATACAACTATCTCTGTGATTTCTATTGTTTTGGAATGTGCTCGCTCTGCACTTCCTATATACTCAGGTAACATTTATTCTTTCTCAAGTCTCTGATGGGGTTAAAGACTAGAAGGATATAGTCTCATAATTAAGCTTAAATTATTTAGGACGTAAAATGTTTTAAGGTCTAAAAAGATATTTTTAGATTGGTAACGTAATGTAATGTATGATAGAAAATGATATAGGTACAGAACTTTAAACTCACCAAGATAGGATAGATAGTAGAGTACTTTCTCCAAAGTTGCCAAATACATATGGACTGAACATTGTGAATGAAATCTTACCTGATAGTTTTCATAACTGTTTCATAATTGTTCTTATTGTATATAGTTTATTGATATAACAGAAAGAGCTTTTTATTGGACTAAAAGGAGGAACTGGAGAGAGAATCTTGTGTGCTGTATGGAAGCTTCACCTATCAATAAAAAGTGAATGGCCTATAGCCAAGGCAGGAAACAGAAGGTGGGACATCCAGGAAAAAGAAAGGATTCTGGGATAGATTCTGGTGGGGGAGGAGATTCACCCTGGAACTCCAAGGAAGGAAGATACATAAAGCTTAGGAGAAGTAACAAGCCATGTGGCATACATAGAATAGAACAAATGGTATAACAAATTATGAGCTAGTCAGGAATGAGTCAAAGCTTACAACCTGATCATTTACTCATATAATAAAGTCTCAGAATCATTATTCTAGGAGTTGCAGCAAGGGTAGAAAATGATGAGCTTAGAGAAACGACCCTATAAAAATAGGACAATGAGACTCTGGATAATTGAATGAGAAAATTTTCTACCAAAATTGGAAATAGTGAAAATCCATCACTTGTAAGACTTAAGTGCTGTTTGTGGGCATTTTAGTTACTGATGCATAAACACTATGTCCCTGAGGTCATTGGGAGAGACCTGCAAGAACATCACAAAGAGTTCATACTTAGCATTCACCCCAAGTTCCTAACTATAAAAATCCTTCAGAGGATTCTGCTCTTGTGAATATCAATTGTGTCCCTTAAATCAGAACATGGACTCTCATAACTGCAAAAGAGTCTCAACATATATCAGCAAACTCTGTTAACAATTCAAAGTACCTTTTTAACCCATTCCTGTTCTCTGTTAGTGCAGAGTTAACCCTATACAACTCTGTGCTTCAAAAGAGTTCTCTTAGAAGAGTAATGGCCCCTAACCCCTTTCAAAAAAATAGTTCCCTTCATCACTATGGGAGGCTGGGGTATACACTTAGACCTAATTATAAGTTATCATGCAGCTTCTCTAAATTCCATGCCTTAGAGTCCCCAAACCCTCAATCCTATGGCCATATCTTATTTACTCATTATCAAAATATTCTCAAGAGATGGCATCAGCACTATCTTTGGAAGTAGCCATTCATATCAATTGCCATGTCTTTGACACAGTTTAGATCTTGCTGGATTCCTATATATCTGACAAAATTGCAGAAGCTCCATTAACTTCTTCAACTTCAAAGCTCTACTTTTAATATTGCATAATCAGGGCTGGTATTCCAGCTTTCTGTAGCTATAAAAAAATACCTGAAATAAATCCTTGGATAAGAAGGAAAACTTTGGTTTTTGTCTCATGTTTTCCAAAATTTCACTCCTTGGCTACTTGGTCCCATTACTTTGGTCTATGATGACATAGTACATGATGGTGAGAGTGTGTGTAGGGAGGGTTGCTTACCACATGGAGGAAAGGAAGTGAAAGGGAGAAACAGGAAGGCCCCAGTATCTCAACATGCCCTTCAATGGCACACTTTACAGTCACTTACCTTAGCTCTACTAGCTAGGCCTCACCTCCTAAATGTGCTATCACCTCCCAACAGTACTAAAGGCTGGGGTCCCAACGTCCAACACATGTGTATTTGTGGGGAACATTCAACATCCAAATTATAGCAACTGGCCTATTTGATACATCCTCTGCTGTGAGCTACTTATAAAGTAACACCACCAGAGGCTGTGCAAACAACAATAGTGTTTAAGCAAACCATCTTCTCTGTAGTAGACTCAGTTTTTTAGGCTACATACTAGAAGGAAACCAAACTACAGCAGATTCCACAGTACTGAAAAGAATCTCTGAAGTTCTTGTTATAGTAAAAGGCCTTGCAGATTATACAGACAAATCCTGCCATTTGAAGAGAGTTTGTTTTTTTTTTTCTTCCAGTATTTGACTGACAAGAAAGCCACAAAAGCAAGCTTGGCTCCATTTCTCTCCTCCCAACAGGACAACTGCTCTGCAGGAAAGGGACCATGCTCATGAATCAACTGTAAAACACACACCCATTCTCCCTGATTGAAAGAGACATTTGACAGCATTCGTGCTGCAGCAGGGTCACCCTGGACACTCAAAATGGAAGACCATAAGCACAGAGGAAGCTAAGGTGACCCCTGGCATTACAGCTAGCACTATAAATGACTCATAGCACGGGGTGACCAAATAGGAGGCTTGTCTCAGGTGGGCGCTGTCGATTCCTTTGCTTATCTGGCTGCTATCATTTTAGGTCTAACAAAAACCAACAGAGTGAAGAAAAAAACTTAATGTCAAATCCCCAAGGATAGAAGTAATCTCTCTGGATAAACGGGAGTTGTACTTGGCTCTACACTTTCATTCCTGTCTATACTCTTGCATATTTATTATTATAATTGCTTACTTTATCACATGAAAAAAAAATTGCTAACCCAAAGATTATACTCATTTAAGTTGTGGTCATTTCAAACAAAAATTTTAGCTTATTCTTATAGCAGGAGTAAAGGATTTTATTCCTGTGAAGTAACTGGGATTCAACATCACCAATCATCATAACTAGAAACATTTGACAGATTCTCAACCAGGATCTTTTGCTTCCTTATCTTTAAGAAAAAGAAAACATTCTTTAATGACTCATAAAACTCATAACACTTTTCATTTTGACTGGATGAACACCGCCAAATCATAGAGACTTCCTTCAGTTTAGAAATGAAGAAATCAAAACACAGAGTGATCAGGTAGATTCAAAATGACATTCAGCATCAAGTCACTGATTTAAGAGTCTAAAGATGGTATCACAGCACACATAATCTTTTATTATCCCACGTGTTCATGTTATATACTTGTTGACCAAACCAGGAAAGGAGAAAGGAACTGTGGTACCCCAAGTTCCGAAGTGCCCAAGCCTGGAGGCACACGGTATTTATTGGTTCCATCACAAATTTCTCTGTTCAAGATGACTTCTATTTTACACATCTGTCAAAGTAATACAAAAAGCACTATTCGGAGCTGACTATGGTCCATGGGCTGCTGGAAGATAACCACTTGGGCTTCCACGCAATGAGAAGAAGCCCTGCATGTGACTCCACAATTAAATGAAGCTGAAAAGTTAAGCAAAGTGCACGTACCTCCCAGCCCTCAATGTGCGACTGCCACTCTTCTAAAACTTCCAATTTCTCCATCTGTCTCTTGGCTTCGTTAATGTTGGAACAAACAGCTTTCATGGCTTGGAGGGCTTCCATCACTGCTGTGTAGTCACTGTGTTTCCGTGGAGTCCGCTTCAGTAATTCCTGTTTACATACAAAAAACAAACCACACTTTGATCTGCAGTTCTGTGGTACAGCAGGTTCAGCCTGACCAGGAAATGAAAACTACAAAGACCGTGACAGCCACTCGTCTCAGTGACATCACAATCTCCACTAAGATAGAGATCCAAAGCAAAAGGTCAAACCAATGAGTGAGCACTGTTTTAATGCTCGTTTCCGCAGTCACTGTAATTTTCTCTCCAACTTACCTGTAGTTTAGAAACAGACTCTTCTTTCAAATCATCAACTGTCTCATCTGGATCCTGTCATAGTTATTATAAATCTGACTTTTGTTCTAACAGAAGCATATGAGTATATGCTAATTTCCCTTTTCTTAGATTCTGTAACAGATCCTCAGATAAATATGCACCACAGTTTCAAAACTAAATTAAATTTCTATTTCTAATATCTTTTGAGAAACTAGAAAGATACACCATAAATAAAGCAACACTTGTGTTATCTATTTTATGCTCTAGCAAAAGAATTAATTTACCAGTTTCACAGCATTCCATCACAAATGGAGCAACCCATGTCATCATCATCATTTACTCTGGTTCATTCTCTGTGACAAGCAGTCTTCCACACACCCAGCAGCTTCCTTATTTAATTCCTAGTTGCGCTTTGTGGGTGGACATTTTATTTATTTATTTTTCTTTTCATTCCAAATATCAAAAGCAAAATAATCTGTAATCTTTTAAGTATATTGAAAGGTCTTCTTAGCTATTGTTCAAAAGCAAAAAGTTAAACATCTTCACCCACAGTCTAGACAGCTGTGACCGCACTGCTTTTTAATTAGTCATTTGTTCCCTTATGGCAGCTGTCATCAACATGGTACCAACACAACTACAGAAACCCTGAGGCATAATTTCAGAAAGATTTCTTTTTCTTTTTTCTTTTTCTTTTAAATTTCTCAACATGCAGTGGGAAAGCAGGCTGTTCTTAGTTGTTTTATTGTTGAACATTTTGAAATAATCTTTGACCTTGTGTTTGACTTGATCTAACACCAAAGGAATACACATTCCGTTATTTCCAAGATGAAGGTGAAATTTTTATTCTGGACCCCAAATTCATAAAACAGACGTGCAACCTCAGAAGTGAATTCTCAGTAGTAAAGCCATCTTGAACTGTGTGAAATGAGGACATCAACTCTCAGGACAGGATGTGGGTCCTTGGAATGGTACCCAACACTGATCTGAGGGATTGAGACATCAATTAGGTAATAGGAAAAAACAAAGAACAAAAACAAAAGACAAACAAATAATGATTCTAATGGTTACTGGCTCTCAGATTCTCAAAGTTGTTCACACCATAGCTGAGTGCATTTAATACTTTCCTCCGGGTAAAGAAAATCACTCAAAGAGAATCCAAGCATAATTTTTCAGCAATATCCTAACTGCATAAAGAAGTAAATGGTCTTTTTATTTTTTTTTGTATGAAAATAATCTTCCCCCAAAAGGAAAGGAGGTCACCCTGCCTAAAATCTCTTAACCCTTCTCTTTCATGTGAGACAAGATATATCTATGATGTTATTTTTTTTTAAGAATTAAATTCTAACACTTGTTTCATCCCTAATCAACAATGAGTGATTTAATAGAACACTTCTTTATGAGGTACTCTTTACATTCCCTTCTGGCCCTTACAGTAAAGAAGTATCTGGGATTCCAACAGGGATCAGGGATAAGGGCACCTATGGGTGCACAAGCACACTGAGTCCCTTAGCTGGAAATCTGTAGGAACTCTCAGAACATCAGAACATACAGAGATATGTTGGTATTGATACTATATATTAAAGGCTCTGTGAAAACTCCAAATGGAGGTCACTGGCTTTGTTACAGCTTAATGATTTCATAGCTCAACCAAGCAACGTTAGACTTGCTTTGTACTAAGAAATCATTCTTTTTAAAAATGTTTAAGGTTTTCATAAATTACAGAGGTGCCTCAGTTCATAAAGTGTCTGCCACATAAACTTGAGGACCTAAACTCAGATACCCAGAATCTGTATCAAATGCTGGGTGGTCTTCACCTAAAACCCTGCTGTTGATGGTGAAAGCGGGGACAGAAGGATCCCTGAAATTCATTGGTCATACAGCCTAGCCACGTTGATAAGCTGCAGGCTCAGTGAGAGACCTTGGTTCAAAAAATTAAGGTAGAGAGCAATTAAGGAAAATACCCTGAAGGGAGATAAACATCCTGATAGGCAGACAGCTAGGAAAAGAGGCTATAGGTAAACAACCAGATGGTAAACTTCTGGCTTCTCCATCCAGAACAAAGGCTTTGTGTAATGCTCCCCTGCCACACACACACACACACACACACACACACACACACACACACACACAC
>CAJQZJ010004753.1:1003401-1022475 GCA_907164525.1 Lophiomys imhausi
ACACACACACACACACACACACACACACACACACACACACACACACATTAGCAGGTTCTGGAAATGACTCAGTTCACATGAAGGTATGTGCATAGCAGCTCCCTCTTCTTTGTTAACCCTCCCAAAATAAGAGGGCCCCTGCTCTATACTACCCAAAACAATTAAAAACTTCAATCCCTCCCTGATTGTCTGGTTTCTGAGTTTCTTCACTTTTAACACAGTTTGGTGCCGGCTGTGTCTGAGATTCTACACAGTAACTGTTTTGGAAGACTTGCCTGGGAGTTCTCCTGAGGATCACCTAAATATTAAGTTAAGGTCAGAATAAACTGAGCCAAACAATGAAAGAATGGCATGGGGTGACAATTGAGTTTGCTGGCACCCCTTCCCCATTTTGGAACATGAACACCACCACTGCTACATTTAAAGTATGATGAAACCATGCATAGGCTAGTAATTTTATTTTTTCACATTTCTTTGATAGGGAGGGTTCATTTTCAAACTTAGCTCTAAGCAAGAGAACACTGTCAGATTGCTCTGGCTGGAAGCTTCACAGCTGCCGACCAGTCCTTGGGCTGAGGCTGAAGATCTCTTAGTTACAGGCAGCTGGTTCCAAACAGACCTTGTGACATTTTCTCCTGATGAGATTGCAGTTTCCCTCTCTGCTGACAATCATAGTCTTCCCTGACTGGGTGGGATCTTGTAGGGTCTTATATAGTCTTCTCTAATGATGGAGAATCTTACAGGCATCTGATCTAGTCTTCTCTAACTACATAGGATCTTATGTAGTCTGACCACCAACAGGATCTTCTTAGGGTCTTGCTTCTCCTCTCCAAGATCAGAAGAAAAGGAATCATTAGCAGAAAAATTGAAAACTTATTGGGCTGCTGGGTAATCGGAACACTAACTGTCACCCTTCCAGAGAGTTGTGACTAGAGGCCAGCTAGCAACTCATACTATTGTAGACCTGAAATAATTGGGGGAGGGTAAGTTAAACTCTGAGAGTTGGACTTGAGGGGCCTAATTTGGAGTCTACCTTCACAGAGCATAAAGCATTCTACAAAGATCTTGTCTGGGGCAACTTATCTGGGATTTATACTGACCCACCAGGAGCCAAAGAAGGTTTCTGTGATACCTTCTGACGGCACTTACATTAAGGAGGCCACATTAATGGACTATGGCTAAAACTCTAGCTTAGGAACAAATGATGTGTAAGAGGCAGAGAAATTATAAGAAAAGCCTTCATCCAAGAAAATTCTACTAGTAAGTACAAAACCCCCAAGAATCTACCCTGATCTCTGGGGAGCCCAAGCCCCCAATAACCCGCATGTCCTTGCCACCCTTATTCCAAGGGGAAACTAAACAAGCATCCATGTGCTCTCCCAACACTCAAAGAAGGATGTTTCTCTTAGGTAAGAATCAGGAGAGACAGAAGGAATTATGCTTGCCGATGCCTCCTTTACCCCTGCAGAACTGAATGACATGAAGTAAGAACTGAGAAGTTCTACAGAGGATCCAGACCAGTGCAACCAATTCTTTGAGCAGAGCAAATACATGAATTATGCTCGAGAGATTTGATGACACTACTAAAACAAACACTAACCCTTTTGAAAAAGAAGAGTGTTAGATTGGGCTCTTGGAGCAGCAGTGACATTGTCACTGCCCTCAGGACTAAAGTGGAGAAGGACGGCCCTGTGGGAGATAAGGCTAGCCCCTCTCAAAACTCCTCTGAAATCCCAATGACCCCAAGAAGCATGGAGAGGACCGTTGCTATCCTGTGTGATAGAGGGTCTTAGGAAGGCTATGGTCAAAACTCTTTATTAGTCCCTCTTACACACTTCAAGAAGACAAGGAGGATTCCACTGGGAAAGCATACCAACTCACCCTGAATCACCGGGGGAAGCAATCCTAAACGCCACACTCATAACTCAGCCAGCTTCAGACATTCATAAAAAGCTCCAGACACTGGTCACAAACAACAGCCCCAGACAAAACACTAGCAGGCTTTGTCGTCCAGGTCATAAACTCAATCTTTTTATGACAAAACCATGAAGGGAAAGAGTACCATGGGCAGTTAGTTGTCGCTACAAGAGCCAACTAGATAAATGTTCCTCCCCCTGATACAAGTCTAAGCTAAGTCTAAGCCTAGCGTTTGCTTCCTCTAAGGGCCAGAAGAGGAAGAGCTTCCTGTTGGGAATGCCCTCAGAGATCTCCAGGACCCTGTCCCCTCTGTAAGGGAAATCACTTGCAGCATCAATGCTTTCCAACCCAGTTGAATTTCCTGTCATCGCCTTCCAAACAATGACAGGTCTGATGGGCTTTCCATACTGGCTCCCATCATGCTCAGCAATCTTGAGGAGCCCTAAGAATTCCTGACTGTGAGCAGCATAAGATGATTGACTGAGGAGTGTGACTCTTAACATCATCCCTTTCCCCTGATCCTAAAAGTTTACAACAACTCAGGGTGTGTTAGGCCAGCCCCTTGAATGCTATTTCACTCAGTTGCTTGCATGTTCAGGAGGAGACCTCTACTTTGGTAATTTCGTTCTGATAGTTCCCCACACCCTGACTCCTCTGTTGGGAAGAAACCTTTTGTCTAGACTCAAGGTCAAACTGCTTCTCCCCCCCAGGGCAGAACTATATTGCTTGCCTCATTGGAAAGCAACGGTCTGTCAAGGCTTCAGTGTGGACAGATGGAAGTATAAACTATAGAGAAGAGTTAATGGACACATTTGTGGTCACGTATCTTCAAGATCCTTCCTATTTTCTAGATCAGAAGTAATGTTTCCTAAAGCCTGAAGTCAGAGGGGAACTTGATCTAATATGTGGATGATGTCCTATGGAGACCAACTGAAGAAAAACTCATATCCAGAGAAATATGAGTTTTTCTTCTTAATTTCAAGCTGACAGAGCTACAGGCTCTCTTGGGAACAGGCCCAGCTATACAAAACCAAAGCCTATTTGTGATTTGTTTTGTCACGGGTTTAGGACCAGAATAAATCTGACTCATTTTGGCTTTCCTGCTCTCCCAAGCCCACTCCCCCAAACCGGCAAACAGATGAAGATCTTTCTGGGAGCTACAAAATATGGTAGAATTCAGATCCTTGGCTAGTTATGCTTCTAAATCAGGCCCTCAAGGAGACTCAATCTCAAAAATTTACCAGAGTTGAATGGATTCTCCGGTCCTAGTAAGCCTTCTAGAAACTCAAAAAGACATTAACCAAGACTTCTGCCTTAGGCTCGCCTAGGAAGTCTAAGTTTCACCTGTATATAGCTGAGAGACGGGGGACAGCTCTGGGGTACTTACCCAATGCAATGTCCATTTCCTGAAGTCATTAGGATAGCTAAGGAATTAGATCAGCTAGCCATGGGCAGCCTGGATGTCTGTGAGCAGTTGCTACTTACTGCCAGACTCCTGATTCCTGGAGCTTAAGATACTACCCTTGGGCTCCCCCTCAGAGTTCACCTGTCTCATTACACTGTGTTATTCTAAATTATAAGAGAAAACTCTACCTCAGTGGTTCTCAGCCTTGCTAATGCTACGACCCATACAGTTCCTTATGTTGTTGTGACCTCCAACCATAAAATTTTTTTCATTACTACTTTATAACTGTAATTTTGCTACTCTTATGAATCATAATGTAAATATATGTGTTTTCTGATGGTCTTAGCTGACCCCTGTGACCCACAGGTTGAGAACTGCTGCAAATCTAACTCACAAAAGGTTCCTTAAATATCAGGTCCTCCTGCTGGAGAGACCTGAAATTATTCTCAAGATATGTCCCAGTCTGAGACGTAGACCTGTCTATCTATTAGGGGTTATTCCCCCAGCCTTGGGGATTTCTGATTTGAAAGGTAAAAGTGGTTTACCACAAAATTACAGTTATAAAGTAGTAGTAAAGACCTAGCTATCTGTCTTCCAGAAAAAGAAGTCCTGTCAGCAGGTCCCCATGGATCTCTTAGATCAAACTCTGGAAAACCCTGACTTGGTCCTCTATACAGAGAAAAGTTCCTTTGTGAAAGAAAGAAACTGACATGCAGGATAAGCAATCATCACCGACTTCGAAGTGCCTGAGTCAATCTAAATGCTACTACTCAACTAGTCAAGCTGAAAGCACTCATTTCAGCCCTGGAACTGTCCTAAGATTAAAAAAAAAAAAAAGTCAGTATTCATTTATAAAGATTTCAATTATGGGTTCCTTATCCCCCATGCCCATCTAACCACATGGAAGGAAAGAGGCCTCCTGCTAACTACAGCCAAGACTCCTATAAAGTATTCTCAAGAAATTCTTAGGTTCCTGAATGTAATCCTTTCGATCACTCAACTGTGTGCAGCCCACTGTCCTAGACATCAGAAAGGGGATGACCCATTGCCGAGAGAAAAAGGATGGCTGACTCAGTACAGGCATCCTATTTCTCTTGTACTTGTGCAGTTCTGGAGCACAAGGAATGCCCCTTTCTCTAGGAGGAATCTCTGCTGCCTCATGAAAGAGCCAACAGATCCCTGGAGAAACCACTTTAACCTTTCAAATCATAAATCCCCAAGGATAGGGGAATAACCCCTAATCGTTGACTGCCAGTGACCCACAATGGAAGCTCTAAAGCACTTTGTCAGAAAGCCTTTCATCAGACACGTCATTTGGGACAAGGAAGTACACTCGTTCTGATAAAGAGAATCCCCAAGGGACAAGGCATAAAAGAAACAATCCATCAGGTCATACAAGAATGTGAGATATGTTATGGACATAACCCCTCAAAAAGGCATTTCCAGCTGCAGGCACCAGAGACAGGGCATCTACCCTGGGTAAGACTGGCAATTAGATTTAACTCACATTCCTGGTGAACCAAATTCCAAATATCTCCTAGTCTTGGTAGACACCGTTTCTTGGTGTATAGAAGCTTTCCTGTGTAAAACTGAAAAACGGAGAGGTAATTGGGGTGTTGTTCTCCAAAATAATTTCTAGATTTAGAGTACTTAAAAGTCTCCAAGCCGGCCAGTAGTGCATACCTTTAATCCCAACACTCAGGAGGCAGAGACAGGTTGCTCTCTGTGAGTTTGAGGACAGCCTGATCTACAGAGCTGGTTCCAGGACATCCAGGCTACACAGAGAAAGCCTGTCTCAAAAAACATAAAAAGGAGACCAAAACAAAAAAGTCTCCAGAGTGACCATTGGCCTGTTCATTTCCAGGATCTGACTAAAACCGTTGGAAATTCAGTATCATCTACATCATCTGTTTTGTGCTTGACAGCCCCAGACCTCTGGAAAAGTAAAACAGGCTAAAATCTCCTAAAGGACCCCCAAGAAAGCTAGGTAAAGAAATTCAAAGCCCATTCGTAATATATATTGCCCGTAGCCCTGCTCAAACTTATGAATGAGACTAATTGCCAACGTCTCGTGAATTTTTAAGCCTCCTACAGTAAAGCTTTCCTCACCAATGACCTTGACACATGGGCACACCCAGACCTGGGCTTGCCTGGAGACTGCCTACCAATGGGCTATCTCCTGGCTTTGAGTCACTGTTTCTACCCTAACTTCTCTGAATCCACAGCCCTAAAATGGAGTCAAGTTTCTCGGTTGTTGTCTCAGATCTTGCCTGAGGAAACTAGGACTGATGAGACTGCCCTGGCTACCCTAAGCTCACACAAAAACTTGGGGGACAAACTTTCCCAAGAACATTCATCCCCCGTATGAACATGAGTCACCTCCTTGGGGGAAGAAACATAAACCTAGGGATCACCAGACTGCTAGAATGGGCCACTTCCGAGGAATGGTAATCCCTAGAAAGGGTTCCCCTGCCAAAACATAAAACTAATATCTTATTTCAAGCAGAAGGAAGAGAATTGACCATCTAACAAAAGAAAATTCCAGTCCAAAGAACAGGTGATATCCATTAGACACATTCTTCAAAAAATGTTTCTATCACTTCATGGAAAAGGGCTTGTATTCAGACTCAACTAAATTAAATGGGATTCAAATCGGCTATGTGCTATTGGCCCACTCAAATGCTGAGACTAATTCCAAGAAAATCTTTTCTAATTATAAAATGCTCTCACTTCCAAAGATAACTTCACAACACTACAATATATTATATGCTGATGGCCCAAGTTCTCCAACTGACTGAAGTTACCAAATACCCTATCATCAAACTTATAGGCTTGGGGAAAATCATTAATGGCAACCAAGTACTTCCTATAATACTGTTGGGCAATCTTACAAAACCCAGGTCCAGGGGGACTATATTGACCCCTAACTCTTAGAGTGGACTCTGGATGTGTTCCAAAAAAGAACAACACTGTGACTTCACTTAAACTTGGCCCTTGGTGTCTATCCTCGGCAGAAATAAATTCTGGTACACTGGACAGCACACCTATTGTTAGAAGGGCAAGACCAGGAAGATAGTTGCTCTCACTGACTTTTCCTGTTAGGCCTCTGACCATCAGCTCCCTGGCATGGGGCTCAGATGCACCAGTCCACTGATTATACAATTAGAGCTTGCCCCCTTGCACAAAATCTATATTAATAACAATGTAGAGAAATTCTTTTCACTGATCTTGTCCCTTGATATTCCCCATAGGTTTGAAACAAGAGAAACCCAATGAGCCTGCTGGTGATTCGAAACAGGCTGGTTAAAAGAACCTCAATATACACACATTTTACAAGATAGTCAACTTAATGCAATTCATAAAAGTTGCAAGATTTACTTCTAGTAAGTATTCATAACATTTATATCCCAAAAGGTAAGCCAATACATTAGTTTACATGCCCATTGTATTTCATAATAACTTTTTAAAAACAGATACAATCTATAGCTAATTTAGTAAAAAAAAAATAAGAATCAAATCAATATGAACAATGATGAATAATACAAAACATACTATGCTAAAGATAGATATAAAGTACCAAAATTGTCATTTCAAAGTCCTATATGTATGCACATAAATATATATCTGTGTGCTTGTCCATATATTCATATACTATGATTTCATAATCATTCATCAACATCTTTGTTCTCCAAATGACAACTCAAGGTTGTAAGAGGTTAGATTACATACCTCAGACAGAGAGTTAGCAGTGAGCACACCTGGGATTTGAACTCAGGGTTCATGTGTGCAACGCTATTTCAAATTCCCAATCCTAGCGTAATTCCAAAAGATATAATGTAAAACTTGGTACTCTTGTACAACATTATATTATCATAATAAAATCCCTTGCTACTTTCATACCTACAACAACTGTTAGTATGGTATTTACTGTCTGTAGTAGGAGAGCTTTTCACTCCGTGTTATATCATTTCTTGTCCCATGTGGTCCACACCACAACTTTACAAAAATTATTTAAAAGACAAGTGTGTTAGTTGAGTTACTATTGCTGTGATAATCACCAAGACACAAAGTAAATTGGAGTAGAAAGGTTTTGTTTCAGCTTATAGTCCATCACGACGGGAAGTCTGGGCAAAAGCCTTTTGGAAGCAGGAATTAAAGCAAAGGCAATGGAGGATTGCTGCTTAAGGCTTGTTCCCATGGCTTGTATAGCTTGGCTCCTTTATATAACTCAAAACTATATGCCCAGGGATGGCGCCCCCTATGGTGGGCCCTCTCATATCAATTGTTAATCAAGACAACGCCCTCCAGTCTTGCCCAAATTGATGGAGGTATCTTTTCAATAGACATTTCCTTCTCCCAGATGGTCTTAGCTGTGTCAAGTTGAAAAAAAAACTAACCAGCCCACTAAGCTTTGGAATTGCGTCATTTTAACCTTAACTTCATTAGCATTGAGTCACCAAAGTATGGAGAAACCAAAAATAGATCAACAGTGGAATTATTTTAAAGTTCTCTGTAGCTGAAGCGCTATGTAAACCAGTCATAATGGATTTAATGGAGTCTCTTCTGAAGCTAATGCATTTGCTCTAAATGAAACTCAAACAAGTATCTGTGCTTCAGAGAGCACTAAAAGCCTCCTTTAATGGCCTTTCTACTAAAGGTTTGTTTCCTGTTCCACATAGGAATTTATAACCAAAAAAAAAGCTATTTTTCCAGTAATTATTGTCTACTCTTTTTAGGGTTTTGGTGTCTTTAAAAGATACATTTTTAAAATCAGCAACATATTAAGGCAATAACAAACATGACACATAAAATACCTTCAGGAGGAGGGGGTACTTGCATATTCTCTGTATTGGTGTCACCAAGTATCCTTCCAGGGGAACATCTGTGTTCTTCCGTCCTCCAAGAAGCATGCAATTCTGTGGTGAAAACAAACATAAGTACATCTTGCAAAACTTAACATAACATTTTATGCTGAAAAGCTGTGAAAACAGGTGTCTTTATATATCAAGTCTCACAGAACAGTCAAGACCTTTGTGTTGGTTACAGAACGCAAAGTGAACATATAACTTAGAATTATATTCACATATACTCTTCTGAGCATAAAGGGAAAAGGTTTAACTAGAGGAGAGTTAGAGAAAATAGAGAAACAGACAAAATGCATATTTTGTTTATAAGAAGTATATTGATGAGCCTAGGGAGATGGATCAGCACTTAAGAGAGTTAAGAAGAACACTTGATACTTTTGCAATGGACTCAGGCTCAGTTGCCAGGACACAGATGGGCAGCTCACAACTGTCTCTAACTTGAGTTCCAAAGGATGTGATGGTCTCTTCTGGCCTCCATAGGCACCTGCACACAGAGAAGCAGGCACATACACATACAAGCACACATATGTATGTACATACATACATACATACACAGAAATAAAATGTAAGCTAATTTTTAAGTGCATCATGTTGTAGAAAAGCTGGCATAAAACATTGAGTTCTACTGTGCAAGCTGAGCTTCTCTGCTCACGTGACACAACCTGAACTCATTTCAGAGTTATCCTCTCTGCCAAACTGACACACTTTAGTCTGGTGAGTCCAAGTCGTTCTGTTGCTGTTATGTGATCACACTTAAGAAATGACACTGTGGCAACCAATCTCAGAAGAGATCTCCACCCGGCAAGGTACGTGGAGAAATCCTCAAGTACCAGCAGTCACAGGGAGGTGGGCATGGGGCAGCTTCAGCTAGCCAGAAAGTGTCGGTGAAGGGAAAAGCCACTTGAATAAATGGCCTTCAGTCTTCTGAGCAAAACTACAAAGAGGAAGACCTGTGAGAAGCTTGTTTCTGCACTGCCTATGAGAGTGGCCACATAGAAGAAGATTTTATACATCGGGCAAGAAGAGCTTCAGATGATTATACTGTGAGGTCAGCACACTTCCCATCACTGTTTTATAATAATGACGCATATGAATTTTGAGGAGAGGCCAAGAGCTGAGAGAAAAACTTTCTGAAAGCATGTCACTGATACAGAGTCCTCCCTTGCACGAGGCGGCAAGCCTCAGTGTCAATATGTGTACCTCATTAAGGATGATCACTTCACCTAGACCGCACAGAAGACAGAGACGCCATGATTCTTGAAAGTGTGGACGGTATTTTTCCTAGGAGAAATCCTCAGACACAATTGTTTACATCTTATAATATTTCATGAATGCCTCAGAATTTCCTGTTCCAGCATGTGTTAGCAGCTGTGCAAATGCGGTGAGCTTCTTTCACAGCTCTGCCCTGAAGAGTTGTGAAAAGTCTTAGGTAATTTCTTTTTGTATGTACGTGGAGGGTGTATGCATTCTTACATGTTGTCAACACCTCTATGGGTAGTGAGTATACACAATGGTGCACGTACATGTGACATGTACATTATGGAGGGCCAAAGATGATGTCAGAAATCCTTCTCCATCACTCTTTCACCTTATTCAATGAGAGTGGGTCTCAATGAAACAGAGCTGACAAATATGACTAGTCATCTCAGCCATCTTGCTCTGGGGAATCCTATCTCTACCTTTTAAGTGTGGGTTCCAGGTGAACACTCACCCTGCATTTGCATGAGTCAGTCTTAGGAACCAGAACATCAGATCACCTTCATGCTTCCACAGCAAGCACTTGTACTGGTTAGTTTTTGGAAACTTGACACAAACTAGAGTCACTCTGGAACAGGGAACCTCAATTGAGGAATTGTCTCCATCAGTCAGTGGACATGCCTTCAGAACATTTTCTGGATTAATGATTGTTCTGGGTATATGCAGTCCATGGTAAGCTGTGCTGCAGTCATAAACAAAAATGTATGTCTACTGATTAAGTTTCAGGGGATTCAATGACACTAAAAACTTCCTGAGATGATAATATCAGCAAAGACCCAAGATAATACCATCATCACCCCACACCTGAAAAACTGTTAGATGAATCCCAAAGGATAATTGTAATTATCCCTCCCTTTATGAATAAGGAAACTAACACCATAAATATAATGAATATCCTATTGCCATCTGATAATCTATATCTGATTAGTTCCATTATAAGGACTAGCAAGGCAGATACTGTCTGCTGGAATATGTTGTGAGTCACCTAATCCCACATTCTTGGCTTGTGACTTTTCCAGTGTGACTTCACATAAGTCACTAGGCAAACTAAATAAACTAAGCAGCATCTCAATGAAGGCTGCTAAAGACAGGATGCACTAAACAAGACAGCAGGGGTTTTAGACTCTATAAAGAGAGCTACAGATAGCAAAAGTCTCACAGCAAAGAGTACTGTCCAAAATGCTAACACATTCCATAAGCAAAACAGGAAATGCCCCCAGTGCTGGCCTGAGAATACAGTTCTACTGGAGGTCTTCCAGCAATCTAGCCAAGAGTTTAACATAGATAATCTAAAAAGATAAGGATGGCATACAGACAATGCATTTATATTTAGCTGATAAAAAGTGTGGGTCATGCAAGAAAGACCTGAATGGTACCCTGGGAAGAATTCTGAATTACTTTACAAATCAACTTGCCTGGCCCTCAACTGTGCCCAGCCCCTATTCATGCTTGGATCCATATTCATGAGAGAGTAGCTCTGACAAGTTGAATAC
Source organism: Lophiomys imhausi (assembly GCA_907164525.1). Lineage (NCBI taxonomy): Eukaryota > Metazoa > Chordata > Mammalia > Rodentia > Muridae > Lophiomys > Lophiomys imhausi. The sequence goes on from CAJQZJ010004753.1 coordinate 1,014,339, forward strand.
TCACAGAAGGGATTTGAAAAAGCAAGGCAAAATAGGGAACATAGATTTCAGAGTTGGCATTAAGTTATTTAAAATGCCAAGTTTTTTTTTAATTTTAAAATGATGAGATAACAAAGGAAATTTGATACACAAAAAGAAATACACAGAGAACAGGAAAACTTGGCCTAACTATAGTCAGTAAAAACTCTTCAGTGTACCCAGATCTTATGTTTAACAAAGACTTCAAAATAGCTATTATAAGTACATTCAAGAATTTTAAGCACCACTTAAATATTTGAAAGATACTGCTGGTGAACAGAAAAATAGGAACCCTCAACAGAGAAAAAACAGTGAAGCAATATCAAATCGACGTAGAATGAAAAATAATACTTTACCGAGTTACAAATAAGTTAATATAAATCAACATAGAATGAAAAAAATACTTCATTGAGTTACAAATAAGTTAATATAAGTCATCCAGTACAAGGAATAGAGAATAAAAAAGATTAGAGAAAAACAATCACAAGGAACCAAGAGGCAACCTGGATGAGGTGCTATCAAGATGGCTCAGCAGTTAAGGGCGCTGGCTGCTCTTTCACGGGACTTGGCTTTGAGGCCCAATCTGTAACTCTAGCAGCAGAAGATCTGACACTCTCTTCTGGTTTCCAAAAGCACTACATATACATGGTCCACAAACCCAGATGCAGGCAAAATACCCATACATCCAAAGTAATAAAACACTAATTATTCTTTTCATTTTAATGTGTGCACAAAGGTAATTAAAGAAGAGAAAAAATTATATGATAACTTTTTTTCTTTTGGTTTTTTTGGAGACAGGGTTTCTCTGTGTAGCCCTGGCTGTCCCAGAATTCACTCTGTAGACTAGTCTGGGCCTCACACTCACAGAGATCCACCTGCCTCTGCCTTTCAAGTGCTGGGATTAAAGGTGTACGCTACCACCACTTGGTTTATGATAACTATTTTTAGCTTACAAACTTCATAATTCATGTTATATCTTATTTGTTTTATTTTCAGATAGAGCCTTGGAGTCTTACCATGTTTCCCAGGCTAGTTTTCAACTTCTAGACTCAAGAAAGATCTTTCTACCTCTCCCTCACAAGTAGCTAGGATTATAGATAGACACATTCCACTTGGGCCATGCTGAAATGTCTCAAAATGTATCAGAAAGCAAAAGACTTTTCTACAAACAAGAAAAGCAAAGTTATTATTGTCATCTCATCATAGTTGAACTCTGGAAAGACAAAGTACTGAGAGCCGCAAGAGGATATTGAAGTAGTTCTTAAACAATGTAAGTAATACGAAGAGCAGGTTCATTCTCATCAGAAACAATTGAAGATGTGGAGCAGTAGTGTGCAACTCAAAATTAGAGAAAGGAAAGCTACAATCAAGAGTTCTATCACTAGAACTATTCTTCAAAATTGAAGACAAAGATATTCTCAGATGAACTAGTAGAAATGACATATAGGAAAGATTAGAGTTAGTCTTCATAGAAAGGCTATCATATTTTTGGTTTTGAGCCTAGCCTTTAATGTCTGAGCCGTCTCTCCAGCCCTAGAAAGGCTATCATGGTCAGAGTCAAATCTGCAAGAATGAAGAACCAAGATGGTAGTATACAGCAAACATAAAACACAGAAAATTAACTAGCCAGGGAAAAGAAGTTCTGGCCATGTGCTGTCTCGAAGAACTTTTAAAGTATCATACATACTCGCTAACTAAGAGATAAAGAGTGAATTTCCAAACACCAAGAGATCTCTCATAATTACAAGGAAAATAGGCTTTCTCAAAAAATGCCATTTAAGGCAAAAGTGATATTTTATAGTGTAAATAGAAACATAATAATAACTATCTAACAACAAAGCTCCAAAATATATAAAGCAAAAATGAACAAAATTGAAAGCTATAAAAGATAATTATATTTAGACTCAGTACTCCCTTTTTAAGTGGATGAACAATATGAATAATTTACAACTCCTTTATTTTATGTAAAAAATAATCACACACATATATTTTATACATATACTATAATATGAATGAGTATTTATATTATAAAATGAATACACACACACACACACACACACATATATATACACACTAATATAATGAATGAGTCACAGTTTTCACCATTTAAAAAAGAAGAGCTAAGGATACATTGTAGTTCAGTGAGAGCCAGGGATGTCATTTAGCAACAAAGTACTGGCCCAGCATGCATAGAGCCTGGACTTCAATGCCAGTGTTGAGAAAGACAGACAGACAAAAAGGAAGAAAGGAAGGAAGGAAGGAAGAGAGGAAAGAAGGAAGAAAGGAATGAAGGCTAATAATGAAAACTCTCAAAACTACAAATGTAATAAAACTTAAGAAAGATCATGTGAAGGATCTTTCTTAAGTTTTATTACATTTGTAGTAATACGGCTTATCACAATTTCCCCCTAAGAGCAACAATAAGGCAATAACACCTGTTCTGAGTGTTTCTATTCAGCCATCTACAGAAGGTTCTAATCAAAATAATGTAATAAGGGAAAAAAAAGAGAAAACTAAGACTACCTTAATTCAGGTAGCAAGGTGCAGCAAAAGAGAATATCCTAAGACTCTGCAAAAAAACTACTAGACCCAAAACATGAATAATTTCTGAATGATACTAAGATAATTTCAAACACAACAGGACCAACAGAATACAGCATTTAGGAAAAACTGTAGAATAAACATAACACCTAAGTACAGATTTCTTAAATATGACCAGAAAGGCACGGCCATAATAGAAAATATTAATAAATTATATTTCATAAAATTTTAAAACTTTTGATTTTTCAAAAGGCAGTATTTTTTAAAAATTGAAAAACATGGCTGGGAAGAAATATTGGAAAGTAATATATTTGATACAGAAATTGCTCCCAAAACTAAGATCATTTATAAGTCTCTATAGAGTAAGCACTCCAATTTAAAAATACACAAAAGATTTGAATAAATACATCACCAAAGAATTCATATGCATTCACAGGAAAGCACGCTTAGTTTCAAATTCAAACTTTAATGAAATACTACACACCTGTTAGCATGACTGTAATTGTAAGACTAGTCACACCAAATGTTGGCAAGGTACAGAGGACCTAGAATCTCAGCTTAAGGCTCTAGAGATGGCTCAGCCATTATGGAAAACAGACCCACAGTTCCTTAGCTAACCTTACCATAAGACCCATCAACTTTACTCTTAGTTTCTACTCAAAAGAATGAAAAAATTCTCCCCCAAGGAGACTTGTGCGTGATGTCCATAACACCATAAGTTATGGCAAACACTATAAATAAGTCATGCCCAATGTTCATGAGTTAATACAGATGAACAGAATATGGCAAATCTACATGAAAGAATACAATCCAGCAATAATACATGTAAAATAAAATACATGACATAAAGCTGGGCATTAGATAAACTATTAAATAATGGAAGCCAGACTAAATACTAAATAACAGACTATACTGCATGTTTCTATTTCTATAGAATCTACAGGAACTTGAAATCTGCTAACTAATCTCAACATTTAAGAGGCAGGTGGGGTAGTTTACAAATCTGAGACTACCCTGCACTACATAATAACACTCTATCCAAAAAAAAAAAAAATTTTTTTTCCAGAAAAGGCTACTTTACATTTAAAGGAAATCAGTGTGGCCTGGAGCTAATGGTTGGAAGGGAAATGGGCTATCAAGAGACAGGAACATAATGTAACTATCCTATGAGAAATTCCACCCAGCAACAGATCAAAACAGATGCTGAGACACACAGCCAAACATTAGGTACAGTGCTGAGAGTTGTGTGTGTATAAGAGAGGGAGGAGGAAAAAAGGAGACCCCAGAAAGGACAAGAACAACACATGAAGATCAACAGAACCAACTATCCTATGCCCCTATAGGTTTACAGAGACTGTAAACACTAACCAAAAGAAGAAGAAAGAAGTTTAGACTAGATCTAGACCCTCCTTCCACAAAGATATAGAGGACAGGCAACTTGGTCCTCATACATATCTCTTTGCAAGTGGGGGGATGCAGTCTCAGTCATGGACTTTGTTGCCTGTTAGTGGGACACTTTATCTTAGCTGAGCTGCCATGTCGGCCCCCTGAGCAAGAGGAAGCTCTTAGCCCTCATGTGACTGATGAACTGAGCGGGCATGATATGTGGGGGCTTCCCCCTCACCAGAGGAGAATAATAGGAGGGAGAGGGGCTGGAGGGTGGGACCAGGAAGGGAGAGGGGAGAGGGCTGTGATCGAGAGGTAACTTGAATTGATAAATAAACGTAATAAAAAAAAAAAGAAAAGCAAGAGAGACAGCAGGGCTGCAGGGACTCTTTAAGTACATGGAAGTGTCCTAAAGCTGGACTTTGGGGGATGGCCCAACAACTCCTCTCACATCAACCACTTGCAATGGCACCCCGTGGCTGTCAAACAAAGCATGCCTTTATGGATGCCACCTTAAAGAATCGGACATTGAGTCCTGCTGCTCTTATGAACACAGAGCAAGGAATATGTGTCTGTCATGGAAAAAACTGATCTTAGCATCTGCTTCCTTCCTGTGTCTGCCCTACTTGGGATCTCTAAGGGATAAACAGTTGCCTAGGGAGCTGAGGATGTAAGGCAAAGGTGAGCTCAGACCTAAGTTCTTGGCTCACTAGGAACTATGACATCACACACACACACAGTTCTCGGTCAGCCAGGAGAGGGCATTAGCGCTGTTTGTCACACACAAGCTCATCGGAGATCAGGATGCGTACATTGTCCATGGATTAGCTTCAAAATCTGCAGGTGCCTAGAGGAAACTCACGCAAGCTCATCATGTGCATTTTTACAGGTAGGGACCTCAACCAATGCCAGCATACGGTAACAGATGAATATCCATTTACCAAAAGAAACGTCCGGATTGTTCTTATTTTGTTCAGTTCAAGAAGCAATTTTTGAGCCTTTTCATGGTTGCTGCAATATTCATCATAGATACGAAACTTGTCTTTCTGTGAATTAAAGAACAAAATAAATGAGAATTACTGCATATTACTTTAAAATTTTAACTTATGTGATATGTATAAATAAACTGTATGAAGGTACAATATATATTACATACATATAAATTTTATTTCCTCCCCCCCATTTATAAGTATAGCCTTGGAAAGGAGATGAGAAATTTACCCCATATGAATGCAGTAATACTAATGAATCAAGTGGTGGCAAAGCTTAGAGAATAAAATATTTTTTTGCCACGAGAATTCAGACATACCTTTTTTTTTTTTTTTTTTTAAGATCTTACGTCTGAGCTGGGTCCAGTAGAATAAATGTACTTCTCCCAGTCAAAAAGAGAAGCAAAGTCATTTAGACAGAGGGGAGAAGCATATGATATATCTATCACACAGGAATCATGAAAGACAGATACCTGAAGTTCATGTTAACCAATTCCGACAGCTGTATTTAGAAGGGACATGGACAAACAAGACGATATCCAGCAACAAGTAACCATGATAACAGCAGAATCTGAAGATACAACATTACAGTGATTGTTTCACAGAAAGATGTCTAAGACAGAAGGGTCAGGAAATAGTATAATAGCTACTTTCAAACAACTTTTATTCTGTGAGAAATGAGCAAGTCTATAGAGCTCCCAAATAATACCATTCAGTGGGAATGGCCGACCACTGATGGATAGAGAAGTGATCAGCAAGATATTCTGGTGCTGTAAAATGCCACTAAACACAAACATTCTGCAGTATTAGAGGGAATTCTTTCCAAAAATGAGGAATTTTGCTATCATGATCTCCGGGCACCCTACCTATCATCTGTAAGAGCAGAATGAAGGGAGCTATAATCAGTAGCTATCAAAGGAGCCCAATGAAAACCACAAATAATTTATTGATCAAATATAAGAACAGAAGGATGTCCTTTATAATTTCAAAGACACATACTTAGAAACAATAAGGATTATTTCATATAGACAGCAGAGCATGTAGTGAATTACTTGCCTCAAGAGAAGGAATGAGCCAGAACAAGAGTAGAGTTCAGAAATAGCTGAGTGACATTTACTGATGAGAGACTCATAATTTTGGACGAAGGAATTTTGTATCGGGGGGGTGGGGGGCAGAATTCCCCCTGAGCATCCCTGGCTTGAGATGACCGTTTCTCCAACTGGCAGGGGTGTTTGATTCTTCGGTGAAAGGAAACAGGCTTGAAGAAGTGAATATGAACATCACAGCTTCCAGCCACAACCAAGAAATGTATAGTTTAATCTACCCAGACCCCAGGGGTGTCTCCTTTTTATAGAATTATATTTATGAACTGTAGAATACAAATAGAGCCTATTTATGACATATAAATAAACTACAAAATAAATGCTAAGCGGAAAACATACACAAAAATTCATTTGGGATATAATAGTCTCACCGAGTTGTTTAAGTGAGACAGTTCATGGGTGGCCATTTGATTCAGGGAGGCATTCTGAAAATTAGCACCAATGGGATGGGATGAATAATGACATTCTTTTAAAATTTGCTCTGGTGGTATGAATGTCCTTTAGTTCTTAAAAACACTTTTCACTAAGCAGGAGGCTTCTTACTTTGCAAATCGATTACATAATTCCAGCTATCCTGTACAAATGCATAAAACTGATGACAAGGTACAGGGTGCATATTCCAGACAACTGAGTCCCTGACCCTCATTCTTTCCACAGCACTCCAAACAAACTTCTGAGAAGCCACCCCGGAGAAAGGTCAGTCATGGTAAGCCAGGATCTGTTCTCCTCAGGTTTGGCACCAGCCAATTAACAAGGGAACATCTTGACCAATAAAGGGCTTGCAGCACCATTATAAGAGTGAGAATTTTCTGCATCAAAAGAAAAATGTTCTATGTTTGAATGAAACATAAAAATCCATTCATTATGAAACAGGCTGAATATTCATTAGAATTCAAAGCTACAGAGGATGTGAAGAACTAACTTGTGGGGGGGGGGGTGGGGGGAAGAAAAGGCTGTTTATTCTTTGAGTAAAATGGATGATGAGAAGCTCCCTCCCCTTTTCTGGCTCTTGGGGCAAGATTTCATTGGCCTTAAAAGACCCCAAACTTCTGGTGTCCAACTTTACTTCTCATGCTGAATTCACACACACACACACACACACACACACACACAAACACAAACACAAACACACACACTACTCTGCCAAGATGCAGTCTTTAAACTCAAGAGAGAAAGAGTTTGAAAATAAACAGGGAAAAAAATTATCCTACAAAGTGAAGGAAGCAGGTTCCCACTTCCTGCTGAGCATTGGGTTCAGGATGTAAGCATTCTTCTACAACTTTCAAGAACTCCTTGTGCACAGCAAGGATCTCCTCAATATTGGAGAATAACATCTGTAAAATAGATACATAAATAAAAGCTGTAAATGCGGTTTTAAAACAAATCTAAAAAATTAAAATAAAAAGCCCATGAGGGCACAGCATCCTAAGCAGATAGCTACACTTATCTTCCTCCCACCTAGCAAGCAGAACCCAGTTTCTTCTGGACTTCTCTATCCACAGGGAACTCTGGGAATGAGGGCACTATGTAGACACTCAGGACAAAAAATCCCAGCCTGCCAGTCCCACTCTCTTCCCATACAGAATGCTTGTAAGTAAAAGTGTAGGCAGATTTGTTGACAGACTTTCAGGGAAGTCCTTGACACTATGAGATGTATCCTGGAGCATCCTTTCTCCTTCTGGCAGGTGCTTGTGTGTGTAGAAGCCACAGCTGGGTCAAGTGTAAGGTCAAGCAACACTGTGTCCCACCCTCAAACGCCCGCTCAGGTGTTTTCTTCCACCCGGAGCCCCTATGGGTGAAAATGTTCAAATTCATTTGAATTGTAGGTTGTTTTTCTTTGGACCCAAAACTTGGTAATAAAGTTTACAATGGTAGAAAGGTCTGCAAGTTATATCTATAACCTATAAGGAAATAGAAGAATCTATACAAAAAAAACTTAGATATTTTATTAACAAAATAAAACACTAAGCATGACCAGCAGCCACTGCAGAAAAATTAATTTTCATTTATCTACCATTCTTTATTTTCTCAAAACTTTTCACAACTTTTCCTGTGTGTGTGTGTGTGTGTGTGTGTGTGTGTGTGTGTGTGTGTGTGTGT
>CAJQZJ010004753.1:1022485-1062693 GCA_907164525.1 Lophiomys imhausi
TGTGTGTGTGTGTGTGTGTGTGTGTGTGTGTGTGTGTGTGTGTGTATGTGTGTATAGTGGATGCTGGGGATTGAATCCGGGCCTTCAAACACTACGTACTCTACTTCAGCCCTCTGCCACCTGGGTTATCAGCAGCATTTCTCAGTTGGCTCTTGTGATACCTGCAGTGACCTTGTAACCATCCCAGAACACACACTACCACTAAACTATACCCCAGGACCTCTTTCCTACATTTTACAAGAAATGCTTATGGATTTACTCTTGGGTAGGGATATTACATTCTTTTCTGTACTCCAGTGGACTGTCCAAATCTTGCTCATTAGAGATCATAGATATCGGAATTCCTACTTCCCCTTCATGAACTACTCTGGCACCTGGCTGCCATCTTGCCCAGCTTTCTTCTCATAGACCCTGAGGTCTTACTTCTTAAGCTTATTTTTCTTCATCTTTTCAAATGGTTACATGATCTTGGTAAACAAGAACTCTCTACAACATATAAGGTGTTCTCTTCCTTTCTTTCCCCAAATCCTAGCTCCCTCTTTCAAGTTATCAGCAAGAGCCACTGCTACAGGAACTCACAGTAGAGATGACAATAAAGCAAAGGGCCCAGGAGGAATGTCCAATGGACACAACATCACCTTCACGGTACCTCAGCTTGGCTTGGGGCTAAGCTGCCTGCTCACCTTCACTGTTTCCTCTGTCACATTTTTGTCAACCTTTGCTGCTGCACACTGGTTCATTCGATGCAAGAAGGCCTGTGTGAAACAAGAGAAGACATTATGAGGACAAAGCTAGTGTCATAAAACGACTGGGCACTGATTAGAATTTGATAAACCTCCCATACAAAACACCAAAGCTTAACAGCGGGCATGGCACACCTGTAATCTCTGTACTTGAGTGGCAGAGGTAGGAGGACTGCCTAAAAGTCAACAATAGCCTGACCTCCATAAGCATTTCTAGGCCATCCAAGGCTATACGGTGAGACCTTGTCTCTAACAAATAAAACTGAAGTTTACCACTCTAATCGTTGAGTATAAGAGTTTTACAGTGATGTGTGAGACTCTTGGACACAGTTGCTCCTATCTGAGAATCTTATTTCCGTTACAACGCTGACGCAGAGACAAAAAAAAAAAAATGATCAAGTTTACATGAATTAGGTTCATCCACCTGGTCCTCAGAATTCTAGAGTAAACATTTAAAAACAGATGCTTCCTAAATTTTAAGTGTTGCAAAGTGCAGAAAGTCCAGAAAATAATGAAAACTTGCATTTCAACTAAAAAAGCAAAAGGACCTCACACTCTAAAGTGACTCCCTTAGTACTGGAAGATAAAGGGAGAGAAAGAGTAAAGAAGGAAGGAAGGGAAGGACAGGAAAGAGAGAGGGGTACATCAGCACACTCAGACACACTTGCCGGTAACTGCTTTCCAACTTTTATGTAACCACACTCAGAGTTTGTAAGAAGCAAAAAATTAAATTTCTGGGTTTAGGTCAGAGTTCTTCATTGGCCTGGGCAGATGTAGTCTTTCAGAATGAGACACACGCCAAGGGAGTGGCTCCGTGGTAGAATAATTACCGAGCAGACACAAGCCCCTGGGTTTAGCCCAGCTTCCAAGAAAGGGGGTGGGCAGGGTTGTATTTAGAATATTTACACTAAAACTTCTTAAGGATAATTAAGCTTTTATTAAAGGATAAATACAGAAGAAAGCTTGATACATAGTGAGCATTGAACTAAAAAGCTTAAAAATAAAAGGAGCTTTCCAACCTAGCAAACTTAGTTTATGTCCTCAAGACATGAGGGCCAATAAGATCATTCCAAGGACTGGGAATATTGTTCAACTGTAGATAATATATCAGAAGTCCTAGGCCAATTCTGCAGCACCACAAAAGTTAGAAAAGATCATTGCTCCTTTGTCTGCCTTGAGAGCCCTGCCACCAAGACTCAAGTGAAGGTATTCAACTTCCCAGGGCACACAAAAGTTCAGGGTGCCACTGGATAAGACATTTAAAAAACAAAAATTACAATAAAAAATCTTACCTTTGGCATGTTATAGTTATACATTTAAGGCATTAATAAAATGATGATGTCAAAGAAATTGTTCATAATATCCTCAAATTATCACCCTGACATGAATAATAACTGGGACAACAGTCCTAAAGATGTCTTGACAGTATATGTCACACTTAAAGTGGGTGTTCCTTTAACTTAGTAATTGTACTTCTAATAATCTTTCCTAGGAATATATTCTGACAGAGAGACTCACTGGTCAAAAAAATTGGAAAAAAAAACAAATGATCCACCCATACAGAAATTACAAAATACACTGTGGTACGTTTATATTGTAGACTTTGACAGCAAAATCAGTCAGACATGACTGTACTAAAAGCTATACCCATATATATGTGTATATGTATGTACATATATAAATAAATATACATACATATATACGTGATAGATGCTCATGAAAAGTTGGTGAAAATGATTCACAAAGTGGTATATTTGACATGTAATTACATATATGCATATACATATGCACACATACATGTGTACACATAACACACAAGTATAAATATTTATATACATGTATCATATCAATGTATGTTAACACTGAGGAAAAAAGTGGTCAGAATACTCCAAAATTGCAAACAGTAGCTACTTCTGCCTAGAAGTCAGGAATGAGATTTCTGGACATTAGTCAGTTTTTGAAGACTTGGCTGTGCACAGCACATTATCATGTTTGTTTTTTAAAAACAAAGCCTATTTAAACGAAATCAAATAAATAAGCCCCCATAGCTTACCCACCATTAGCTTCAGCACTGCTTTTTTTTTTATTCCTGATTCATCCAGTTCATACCTCAGATTCCCGAACTACAGAGCCAAAGCAAAATACTAAGCCTAACTCTCTTACATTCGTTGATTTAAAGAAAACAAATACAAAATTACTGGGTATAATTTTAATTTTTATTAAAAATAAGATATAATTTTTGAACCATTTTCTAAAGTTACACATGGCTGATCATGGAGGAAAAAGACATTTGAATCATGCAGCTTTAAGAACCCAATTTTACTTAGTATTATTCAGTTTAATTTTTAACTTCAGATTTGCATCTCTTGAATTCTGTCCAAATACTGATTCCAACAAGATCCTCGACTCTATTTAGCTTTACAATAACGTGAGTGTTTTACTTGCCTAGTTTACATTTCACATTTACCACACAGTAAAGAGGTAATGTCTCGTGCAAGCAAATCTTAAACTGCATCTCTGCAATTATAAACTTTGATTCTTAAACAGGACCCAGCACATTCTTCAACCACTCAATGAAATCCTGGAAGTAGTAAAACTGAATTGAAGTAAGAGCTGGAAGGGGATATGCAAACTAATCAAGTATGCCACCTAGTCGTCTGACCTTTGCATCTTCCGCCTCCCATGACATCCTGGAATGTGTTGCTGAACTGCATAGGCAAAGAGCCTGGAATTCGCTAGCACGTCTGACCATTCATTCCCCAAGCTCCTTATTTTATACAACAGGAAAAGCACACTTTAGATGGCTTGCTGGGAATGTGTGATCGTGAAAACTCTGGTATTTCTAAAAAATGTTAAGTTTTCTGTCCTGAAGATAAACATAAATACATGTTTTGAGAATCATCTTTTAACAGGCCATATCTGCAGTTTCCTTGGAGCTTAATAACTGGGGATTAATCCTTCTCAAAGCAAGTAAGGAATCAGCAGAAAGTCAGTCACAAAGGCATAGGAGGGAATTCACACACTGTTCTGCAGTTATTCTTTCGTCCAAGTCCACAATTTCACTGGAATTAGATGCGTTTTGCCTTGACATATGTTTCAAAGTAAGCCCCGGAAAACAGTTTTAATGCTTATGGTTCATAAGCATTCTGTTGTGTCTAAGACGTGGAGAGTCTAGATGTAGGCTCCCAACTCTTCCTGAAGCATTGACAAAGGAAATTGTTTTCATTTGCAAAGTAGCACTCTGGTGGCTTTGATAAGGCAGGCCCAGAGCCCACTATCTGATAGACACTGGTTTGCTGATTTTCCAAAGGCTGCTAATAACAGAGTTAGAGAAACTAGCAAGTGAACTGCAGTGGCGAAACAGATTCATTCATTCATACATATATGAACCTGGAGTTTTACAGAACCTGTCAGGAGATGCCTCCCCAGTGAGAGTCACAATCTAGGTTTCATCAGTTATTCACTATGGAAATGCAAGCAAGTGGTCAGGCAAGACAGACAAGCCACATTTGGAGAAGTGAGACTTCCAGAGGCTTCTCCAAGGACCCTGCAGCTCACATGCATGTCAGCACATGCACATCCCTTCAGCATTCCCCTAACAATGCCTCCACACATATTTTGAGAGCTCAGCAGTGTGGCCTATCTTTACCCCCACTGTGATCAAATGCTTCATTTTCTCTTTCTCTTTTTCCATGTTATTTTCCTCTGACTATATGCTAGGCAAAGGCTATATTAAATGTCCAATTTAACATGCTAACTGAGGTTTAATAATACTAAAATATCTTAGATTTGCTATTAAGAGAAGGAAGAAAATCATTAACTAGAAGAGAAAAGTAAAAGAAGCTGTTCCTTGTTTCCTCAGCTGCTACCATCTAATAGCAAGCCAAGCCCACAGAGCTTCACTCTTGGCCTGAATTTATATTTGAAATTTTCAAGGCTCTAATGCATCTTTCTAATCTCATTTTTGCCCTCTTGATTATTTTCATCAACTAGACTGGTATCTCTCTCTCTCTCTCTCTCTCTCTCTCTCTCTCTCTCTCTCTCTCAAAAGCCTCACAAGTTTTAGCATTCTATACTTTAGATTTTAGCCCCGTGATGTCAACTGGAATTGCACGATATCATATAAGCATTAAATCTTGGTACTGGCATGAGTATTCCACATAGAGAAATATCTCAGCATCATTAGATCATCTTGGAAATTGGCTGTGAAGAGTGAGGAATGAAGTTACATATAAAAATGAAAATGGAAAATTTCAAGATGATTTGTACTGTTGCAAGGAAAAATGCACTCATTTTATGAAAATAGATGTAAAAAACATTAAAGGTGAATGTTTTGCTTTTGCCTTTTAAATTTAAAACATTATCATATCTCAGTTCTTTGGGATAACAATAAAATTGGTTTTGTTTCCTTGTGAGCATAAACAAAATCTTGCTGAATCAGACAAACCTATCTTTGAGTTTGTCTTCAGCATCTAACTGACTGTGATGCCATTTTAAGGGAATGGCAAAAACTCAAATGAAGAAAGGATTTGAGGATTGGAAAATCAGCTTGTTGGGGCCATGTGGAGTTTAAAATGTCTACTGAACACCAATATGGAAATCCTGAACAAGGAACTGGCATACCATTTGAGGTTCTGAAAGATTCTCCTGCACTTTCTCCAATGAGATCAACACTCAATGTCACTGGCAAGAAGATATAACTTGAAAAAGGGTGGAGCAAGAAGTGACCACCAGCCTCAGTCTGTCAAAAAAAATATATATATGCAGAAGAAGATAGCAAAGGGCTGCTGGAAAGAATCCAGGGTCTATCCAATATACAGGGTATGTCAGAAAAAGGCACAGGAGACAAGAATTCCAATAAGAAGAAAGAAAACTAGGAGAACAGTGCCACAAACACCAGGAAGGAGAAAGTTAAAGACAGAGAGCGGACGAACTCCTTCTGATGTACCAAACAACCAAGCAAGACAGAGCAGACACATTTGGTCCCTGGTGAGCCTGACCAGTTGGGTGGACAGAGTAGAAGGGAGGGGATGGGTCCAGCAGACATAAAAAAGTTCTAAAGAATTTTTTGCTGAACACAGGAGACAACTGAGAAGGTAGATTTAAAAACTACAGCAACTAGTCATCCTTCCCGTTTCACATGGTCAAGATTCGCCTCACCTGAAATGCTTACATGTGGTAGGTTTAGTGTTAGCATATAATAGCATAGGGATAGCAAAAGCCTGGACTTTAAGATAAAAGACTTACTTCCAAAGTGACACGTCCTTGGGAACTCGCCAAGGACCAGGACCTCTTTGATCTTAAGGCTGCGGGCAGGACATGCCCCCTGAGGGGCCCGGCCTCCAGAGGTCTCCCATCATTTCCCATCCCTCTGCGAGAAGCATCTGAATGGCACTGCCCAGAGGCATGACTTGGAAGTGTGGGAAAGCTTCTGCGGCCAGGTAAAGATAGTTAAGGCAAGATGCACGATGCACGTGGACAGAGAGCTGGGCTCCTCCTGTTGTTTTACTTCCTCTTTGTCTGGCAGAGAACTCGCTTCAATCTCATCAGAAAGTTTCACTCTCTGATGTTGACCCATTTGGGGTCTGGAGAGGAGACGCTTAGAGGTGCGGAACTCCAGGATTTTGGGCTTTTGCAGGCCATAAGCATCTGAATAGGTGAGCTGCCTGGAAATCTTTTATATGTTAATTGGTCTTAAGACCACGGAGGCAATTACTGCTTGATAAATTGTCTTGGGATCTGACAAACGAAATTCAAAGACTTTAAGAGACTTTAAGACTGAAAAATTGTATGAAGACCAGCCATCCATCAGGACCCACGTTCAGAGAAAAATACCCTTTTGAGAAACCTTAGGTTAATGTTAAATGCTTGTATTATAGGTACTAAGAAGTTTTAGGTGCTAGGTTTCAGAGTTAGAGTTTGGGTTTAGAATTTAGGAATTTTATAGACAATTGTTAGGTAATTATTAAGTTTTAATAAATATATGTGTGATGAATAAAAATTTACTGTTACAGATGGCGCCCAGTGGTAGTTAGGCATTATGGGTGGTCTGATTTTCAAAGCGGTAGAGGAAACTAAAGGTTTTGATTGTATGACAGAGATTATCAACATATTGGCAATTATTGCTAAATATTTTCAATCAGGAATAATATGTTATGTTGTTTTTCCTTTTTTGTATTACTGGTTTATCAAAAGGGTTAATCATAGCACAGCTTTAAAATTACAAAACTTACAAATAAAGGTTGAGGAAATGACCAAAAAGAATAATCGTACCATAGCTTTACAATTTCATAACTTACAAACGCAGGTTGAGGAAATAAAAAAATACTCTATCAGAGTAGGTAAATAAAAAAGAAAATGTGTCACAGGATGAAACAGACAAACAAAGAGGGTCACAACAAGCTTAGCGACCGTCTCCCTCTCCGACCGTCTCCCGCTCCATGAACCTTTGCTTCTAGGTATGCAAGACCACCTCCCATGGTGCCAGAAGCTGGAAACAATGGTAATGTGGAGCCAAGTGCTTCATCCTCAGAGGAGCTGCCTGGTACTACACAGGAATCACCAGCAGTTTTTCCAGTGATTTATCAAAATAGGCCTGCTGTTAATGAAGGTCAACCAAATCAGGAATTAACATGGTATCCAACTGATATATTAGATCTGAAAAGATTCAAGGAGTGCATTGTATCCTATGGCTTACATTCCTCTTTCGTTAAACAAATGCTTAATAACTAGGCAATGTACAATAGAATCATTCCCCAAGATTGGAGGGGACTGGTATCAGCTGTGCTAGAAGGTAGCCAACAATTACAATGGTTATCATGGTGGAGACATGAAGCCGCCTTGTTAGAACAACAAAATATGGCAAGGGGAATAAATGTCACAACCGATCAAATATTTGGTGAAGGTAGTTATGCTGATTTAAGAGAACAAATTCATATGGATTATATTACAATTGAACAATGCCATAATACAGCTTTAAGGGCCTGGGAAAAAATTACAGAGAAAGGAAAAAAATGTATTTCATATATTAAGATTACACAAGGTCCTGAAGAAATCTTTACTGACTTTTTACAGAGGTTAACTTCAGCTATAGAGAGAGAGAGATGTGCCACGCCCTGATGTCAGACAAGAGTTAATAAATACTTTAGCTTTTGAAAATGCCAATGCTGACTGTCAAATAGTAATTAGACCATTAAAGGCTCGAGGAGCCCCAATAGATGAATGGATGAGAGAAACAACTATGATTAGTCCCCAGGATCATCAGGCTAATATCATAGGACAAGCTATTGCTAAGAGTCTTAATAGATGCTATAAATGTGATGAATTTGGTCATTTCCAAAAAGATTGTAAGGTTTCAACTTCCAGAGCTTGAACTGGGTTCAGAGCTCAAAATGACAGGCATCTTTACAACACATGGTCAAAACAGAGAGAGAATGCCTTCTAATGACCATGGAAGGTCAAGGGCTCCAGGATATTGTAATCGCTGTGGGAGAGGTAAACACTGGTCATGGGATTGCAAATCCAAAACAGTTATCTGAGGTACAGCAGGAAGTACTTACACTGGGGATTTTTTTTTTTCAGATTTTTTCAGTATTTGCATGCATGCAGTGACACATCAGTTATGCGACCAAACTTGAAATTGATTTATGTTTAACACATGGCTTGCATGCACAGCCTGAAGACAGTTTTACACGTTTTTAATAATTTTGTTCAAGAAACAAGTTATGGGATTGTGCACTATTGTGTCATGTCAGTGTTAGAAAACTTCCTGACCTGGTACTTTGGGATTAGGTGCGCTCATCTTGCAATAGGTTTCCTGAGCGCATTTCTGTGAACACTTCCTGTCTTCAGCAGGCTCCCTTCTCTGAACGCTTCCGGATTCCCAAGCTCTGGGGTAGCTGCTTTTCCTTTTACATATGTTTTCATATGTTAATATCCACAGTCTAAAAGATACTTCAGTAATGAGCTGCTCAGAAAAAGTTAAGAGTGTCTCTGTTCTATGCCAAACACTGTCCTTGTCAGCTGTTCACTCTCAGGGTTTCTTCATACTTGTGAAAGCTATGGCGAATCCAAAAGAGCCTTTTCTTTACATGTGTCTATCAATATCTAACATACTACAAATTAAAGCAGAATCGATGTAACCATTATTAATTTAATAGAAACATTTATTTTAAGAAACTTAAAACGAGCCGGGCGGTGGTGGCGCACGCCTTTAATCCCAGCACTTGGGAGGCAGAGGCAGGTGGATCTTTGCAAGTTCGAGGCCAGCCTGGTCTACAAAGCGAGTCCAGGACAACCAGAGCTGTTAAACAGAGAAACCCTGTCTCAAAAAACCAAAAAAAAAAAAGAAACTTAAAACTAACAATAAGCCCATTATATATTAATATAAATAACACTTTGGTTTTAGAAAGATATTAGTTTATGCAAAATTATTTCTGTGAGAAATTTGGTATTTGGAGCTAGAGAGATGGCTCAGTGTTGAGAGGATGGATGCTCAGATGCCATTACCCAGTCTGGACAGCTCTCAGCTTACAACTCCATACCAAAGGCATCTGAAACCCTCCTCTGGCCCACATGAGCACCTGGGTGCACCTACCTGCACATAGACACACACAGGCACAGCACACAAATAAATAAATAAAATCATTATATGTGTATAATTTTTAATGACTACCTCAATAGAAGACAGCTGGATCTTCCTGTATGCTAAAAGTGTTGCCATGTGTTTTTTCAGTGGAATTATCCAAAGAAAATACATCCTAATATAACTGAATGTTGAAAACAGGAGTATGTTTCTTATAACTTATTCAGATAATCATGGATATTCTTCTTGTATGAATTACTGAACTCAAGTAGATGTAATTTCTTAAAAGTCGGGAGTAATATGAGTTCTGAGTGAACTATTCACTGCTACAATTAAATCCACTGGTCTACCATAAAGGGATATTATATTCAAGTGTGAATATTTAAAATTATCTACTTTCTAAATATCAACATATGTCACTACATAGTATTGAAAAAGTGACACGTGTGAACATCAGTATCTCCCTCATCAGAATAAGCTGTATATATTAGGAAGCATGGATGGACACACATTTCCTGAAACTCAATGCTCACTTGAAAACATGAATTCTGTCATTGCCAACAAATGTTATTAGTTGTTTTTCTAGAAGTGAGATACTTGCTTTGTTTTTTGTGTGTTTTTTGGTTTGTTTTTGTTTTTGGGTTTGGGGTTCTTTTTTGTTTTTTGTTTGTTTGTTTTTGGTTTTTCAAGACAGGGTTTCTCTGTGTAACAGCTCTGGCTGTCCTGGACTCGCTTTGTAACCAGGCTGGCCTCGAACTCATAGTGATCCGCCTGCCTCTGCCTCCCAAGCGCTGGGATTAAAAGCATGCTTCGGCGCACGCCTTTAATCCCAGCACTTGGGAGGCAGAGGCAGGCGGATCTTTGTGAGTTCGAGGCCAGCCTGGTCTACAAAGCGAGTCCAGGACAGCCAGAGATATTCAGAGAAACCCTGTCTCGAAAAACCAAAAAAAAAAAAAAAAAAAAAGCATGCTTCACCACGCCCGGCTATTCACTTTGTTTATTGCGCAAATGTCTGCTAAATGCCCCAATATTCTAGAACAGAAACCACAGTTTGTCCTGAAGTCACTATTTCAAGTAAATGTGATGTTTCCCAGCAACTCCAACAGCCCCACAAGTTCTTTTCCTGCAGACAAACACAGTAATGGGGTATGCAGCCAAAATCCTTGTGTATATATAGAGATCATTTTTAATATTTTGCCGAGAATATTCCTCAGGAGTTACAGAGATGGCTCTGCAGTTTCAAGCATGTTTTCCCTTTCAGAGAACACAGGTTTGATTCCCAATACCCACATGGTGGCTCACGACCATCCATAATTCCAGTTCCAGGGGCTCCAATGCCCTCCTCTGGCCTCCATGGGCACCAAGAATCTATTAAGTACAAAGACACACATGCAGGCAAAACACTCATACAATGAAATAAAATAAATACTCTCCCCCCAAAAAAATGTTTAAAGAAAAGAATATTCTTCAGTGGAACTGTCATCTTCCCCTTGACCCCCTGTGAGTAGGTGACATAAATGAGCATGTGCAGCCACGACTTTGAATCATACCAAGGATCAGTGAGTTTTCAGACTGTGGCTCTTGCATCATCAGTACACATGACAATACAGTAAAACTAAAGCCGTCTTGGCATTACTGTGAAAATAGTTCGAATCTCATATAACCCTGAAAGGTTTTCATAAAGCCCCAAATGTCCACAGACCATGAGCACTCTTCTGAGCAGGTGAAAGAAATACATCAATAAATGAAGTTTTCAAAAGTACCTGCTTCTATACTAATAGACAGAGACAATCTACAATAAGGAGAAGCCAATTACTTCTAGACAAGGATGTAAGGAGCCGGCAGTATAACTGAGCAGCAGAACACTTGCCTAGGATCTGACAGGTCCTGGATATGAAGCCCAGCACTACTAGGGAAAAAAGAAAAAGAAAAATAGAAGGCCACAAACACTAAGTTAAAAACTCACTTAAATAATTTTTGAAAATCATGAGACTTTTGAAAAAGCATAGGACACCTTGTGATAATCCCAAGCACTCTCCATCGACTAATAACCAAGATTCATTACTAAACATCTATATCACAAAATGCTATTATTTCATTTTGACCTCCCTCTCGTTACATCCCCAGCATCCTTGTTCTAATGAGCTTCATCTGCCTTTTCTCTTCTATGCATCTTTCCTAGCCTGGTATCTACTGTACACATAGTACTCATGATGGGATGGAATACAATGAGTCCATCTATCCAAACATTCATATAATTCCCAGTATTTAGGCCCTACCCTCTATTCCTGTGTCCCTAAAATTCATTCTTGTAGCTGAAAAAAAAAAATGATCATTTTAAAGTGTAATTTAGACTGAAGTACTCTAGCTGAAAATCTTTTGAAATCTTTGAAAGGTCTGCTTCCACACAACCCATTCACCTTGTGACCCTTCACAAGCCTGTTCTAGCGCACCTTAGGATGGATAAACCAAGGCTAGAAAGCTCAAGATCAAGACTCTAATAGATTCAATATCTGAAAAGACTTATTCTTAAATATGTCAACCTCTCTGTACCCTCACCTGGTAAGTGGGGCAAACAGCCTCACTCAAACCTCTCTTGGGGACACCAATCCAATCACAGACAGAATTCTCATAACCTAATTGCTCTCCACACCACACTACAATGGTTAAATTGTTGGGAGGGGTAGTGCAAAAAATGTGTGTGTGCAGGTGTGCTCACTCATATTGCATGCACATGGAGGCCAGAGTCTGATGGAAGTCACTTCTCTGTTTTGTCTCCTCTCTCTCTCTCTCTCTCTCTCTCTCTCTCTCTCTCTCTCTCTCTCTCTCTCTCTCCTCCCTCTCTCTCTCTCTCTCTCTCTCTCTCAGTCTCTCTTTCTTCTTTCTTGCAACAAAGTCTCTCACTAAACCCAGTGCTTATCATTTTAGCTAAACTGACAAGCTAGGCAGTTGCTAGGATCTGCATGTCTCTGTGTCCTCAGTGTTGGGTTGTAAATATGTCCTACCACACCCAACTGGTAGGGTTTAAGTGTGTGGTGTATAGTGTATATTTATGTTGTATATGCATGCACATAACTGTGTGGGTGGGCATGCCTGTGTGTCCCTGGACATCCAGAGGCCAGAGCAGGACAACCAGAAGTTTTCCTTTTTCAGTATGTCTGCCTAGCTTGTACTCTTGGGATCTGCTGATCTCTGTCTGCCAATGCTAGGGTTTAGGCATGTACAGACATACCCAGATTTTATGTGAGTGTTGAGGGTTCAAACCCAGATCCTTGTATTCAGTGGAAGCCTCTTACCCACTAAGCCACCTCCCCACCACTTCCCCAGTTTTTATTGTGGGAGCTAGACCTTGAACTCAGAGCTTCATGATACACTGAGTCTTCTCCCTAACCCCCTTTTAGTTCAATTTTTAATTAACATGCAAAGTGATGAGTTTCATTAAAACCTTCCCATACATATATATCTTTATACTTTGTTCTTATTCTTCGCACTCCCCCCAGTATCCTCCCCCACTGCTGAGCTCTAGATGACCAGCCCAGACCCTTTACTTTGTGCACTGCTACTTTGCCCATTGACACTGTTCAATTACATGAGCTTTCCTGCTTCATCCCATGGACGAGAGACCAACACCTTAGCACCGTTTCTGACTCTCTTTCCTCTGCCAGCAATATCTTTATCTGGCTGTCTCCTGCTGTCATCCCGCCTAAATTCCATTTCCTCAAAGAAATGTCTTATAACCAACAGACTGACATGTTCCCACCACACCCTACTACCTATGACATCTACCTCTTTGTCCTCCTTAGTTCCTCAGAGTTCTACTGTGTCTGTTTACTCTCTATAATCCACATCATGATGGGAGGTCATAAATATTTCTTGGTTGCCTCACTGATATTTGCCGAAAATCTACAGTAATGCTCAACACTTAAGAAGTACTCGGTAAGTCCAGGTGTGGTGGTGCATGTCTTTAATCCCAACATTTGGGAGGCAGAAGCAGATAGATCTCCATGAGTGCAAGGCCAGCATGCTCTACATAGTGAATTCCAGGACAGCCAGAGTAATATAGTGATACCCTGTCTGGCAAAATATAAAAACAAAATAAAGTGTTCAATAAGCTTGTGGAACAAAGAAACAATTTGTTCTTCAGTAGATGACAGCCATTTCAGAAGAACACACATTGTTACCTATAAATTTCCTTAGTGTGTTTTATCTTCCTAAAATTGACAAACAACATGGAATGCACACTATGGCACAAACTTCTCATTCATCCTTGGATAACAGGGTTTCTCAATCCTGTTGACAGTTGGAACTAGATAATCCTTTTCTCGTGGGAAAAATGAGTTGTCCACACTCCAGGGTGTTCAGTGGTGGGTTTTCTTTCCTAATGCCCTGAACCATAACTATTAAAAAGATGGTTTCATATCTTCACCCTCTGAACTGCACCTGCCTAGTAACCATAAACTGCATCTTTTCATCTTTGAAAGAGGTGATCATTTGTCCCTCAGCTACCCTGGCAACATTCCATCTAGACAAAACTACAAAATCTTAGCAATACTGAACCATCTGTTCAGTACTTCGGTACCATTTGAGGCCCATCCTCAAGGGTATTTATCAATCGAAAAGTCATTCAGGGAGAATGTGCAACACCTGGATTACTCAGATAAAAGCCTAAATTGCAGTGCCCTCCAAACAACAGAAGCCCAGCTTCCCAATGAAAGTCATCTGCACAGTCAGGTCCAGGGCTAAAAGCATTTGTTGCATCACTGTTATTGTCAGACTTTCTGATGGACTCAACCTCCCACTACAAGGCGTTTTACTCATTTTTCAGTAAATAGTGACTATTAATTCCAACTGAACCACATGATCATCTCAGAGGCAGATAACTTTAAGATTACCCGCTTGATTTGAAGATAATTAAGGGGATGGAGAGATGACTCAGCAGTTAGGATCATGGAGGATCATGGGCTGATCTTCCAGAAGATTCAGGTTCAGTGCCCAGTACCCACATGTTAACTCACAACTTTCTGTAATGCCTGTTCCAGGGAATCCTATACTCTCCATGGACACAAGGCACACATGTGGTACACAGACATACATGTGGCCAAAACATCCATACACACAATAAAATGAAAAGAGAAATGTTGATGAAGATAATTAAAACAATTGACCATTCTCTACATGACCTCAATAAGTTAAAAACCCTATATGAAAGCAATGTTTCCTTAGAAGTCTCCATCACTTGTCAGTATGGGACGGGAACATTATGTATCAGACACAGGACCTTAGATATGTTGAACAGGTGACTGGCAATAGTGAAGGTGAACCAAAAAGGAAACTAAGTAGAATTACCAGTAGAATTATAGTTTTATATTCAAGTATTCAAAGTAAAGTGAAAATCATTTTCCTCTTTTATATCTTTCATTAGTTTTCTGGTGTTTAACCTTTCTTTCTGAAATTTCAGTTCCCATAAATTCATTGCATAGCTCAGTCAGTAAAAGCTTGTTAACAAGATATTCAATTTTTATTGACCTAAGGCAACAATTGTTCTAATGTAGAGGTGAAGATCAATATAGGGTTTGTTTTAAGTATAGGACAATACAGTTAAAACATTTGTTGAGGGCTGGGGAGGTGGCTCAATCAGGCACATGAGAAGACCAGAGTTCAGATTCCCCAGCATTTGCGTGAAAATTTGGGTTTGGAAAGGTAGAGACAAGAGGCCCCATGGAACTCAACAGCCACCAAGTCTTGTGAAATCCCTTAGCTCAAGTTCAGTGAGACAAACCTTTCTCAAAAAAAAAAAAAAAAAATATATATATATATATATATATATATATATATACATTTAAATAGTAAAAAGCAATGGAGGAGACCCAGTGTCAACACTGGGAGGAGCAGACTAGGGTCTATCTTCCTTAAGGGCACCACTATCTTGGACCTAAGGGACCTACATGTTCACTTCATTTTGTCACAACCATCACTCTGCTCTATCATGCCTTCCACTGAAGCTGATGATTAGTGGCCATGGAGTCTACAGACGTCATTTAAGATGAAATCTGCTTTGCTCGTTTTTGCAAATTGCTCTCTGTAGCCATTGCAGTTTACAGCCACAAGCTTGGGATTTTGCCAAGGTACTCTTGACTCTCACAAATATTTAGTACTGATCATTCCAGAGTTGTACGTTTGAAAATGTCATTTGATTTTAAATTTAAAGTGTTTAAATAAAATACTACTTTCATGAGAAAATAAAAGGGAGAAAACAAAACAGAATAAATACTACTGAACACATCATGATCACTGTTACTTAACTCTTGGTTTCTCCAGAGTCTAAAGTTGCAAACTAACTCTTAGATTAGAAGCTAACAACAGCTCTGGCACTTGTAAACGCAAACACCAAAACGTTATTTTCTATATTTTCAACTAGCATTTTTAATGAGTCATTTTTGTCAATTAACACCTTAGCATATTAAGCCCAAGAATCATTTGATTCCTGAAGATCCTGCTTTCCGTGTACTGTTTAGGGGGAGTGATATCTCTTTCTTTCAAGAACAGTTAGACATAAAAGCCAATTCTGGGAAGAAGTCAATTAAAGAAATCAAGGAAGATAAGAAAGCATGTGGTGTTGTGGTGGGTTGCTTGGAAGTCCTTCGAAGTTTACTCTCCACATACCTCCTCCAAAGAGATATGGAAATGTCCACTCAACTCACATATGACCAGAGGACACTCCTGGAGGTGGAGTTCAGTCCATGACAAGCACTTATGCGATCAGGCTCCTGATAAATTACTCATCTCGTAGCATGATGGAGGGGGTTGAATGGAAGTAATGTTAGCTGGTATTTTGTGTAGCACACAGTGCAGGCCCAATAAATATCAGCTGATGTTTCTGCTGCTGTCACCATTATCACTGATACCTACTGGTAAACTCATAACCACATTACTACCACTTCCTCTGCTTGTAATTATGGTTCTTATAGTTTGAGTGTGAAATGTGTCTAAACACTTGATCTGCAACTGGAAATGCTGCTTGGAGACTTGGAGATAGGCGGGAAGACAAGTTGTAGGAGCTAGGTTAGAAGGTTATTAGCGGCCTAGTCTACACAGAGGGCTCAGTTCCATGATCGACCATTAAAATGTGAGAAAGCCATCTTCTGCTCTCACAGCCAAGGGTATGACTGACTCTCAACACCAGTAACACAGCCATGACCTTCCATACCCTGAAACTGTGTGATAAAACAAACTCTTCTCCTTCTCATTTGCTTCTAGAATGTGGGCTGTCCCTACAACCAGAAAAGTAACTATGGCAAAACCAACTGTCGAGAGAACAGAGGTAAAAGTAACTTTGCTGCCTTTTCCTCTCTGCACCTCTACTAACAATGAGTCTGCCAACTCCTGGAGAATCGCTTCATATAAAAACAAATATTGTAATTTGAATCTTTTAGAAGAAAGTCTACTGCTTACAAATGCTACTTGTTGGGTGGAGTGACACACAAACAAGCCTACTGTAAACTGAAAATATCATAAGTCAAAAATGGATTGAATCAACCTAAACTAAAGAGCATTGTCAGTCAGCAGCACTGTCTACCACTGGCTATCAGATGTTTCCTCTCAAGACCATGTGGCTAACCGAAGCATGTCTCTTTGTCGTTGTGCAGCATCATGAGACAGTACCATCCTGCACATTGTTAGCACAAGACATGACTCAAATTCAGAATTCAAATTAGGGTTTTCATTAAGTGAATATGACTTTGGAACCACCAACTGAAGCCAGATTATCAATAACCTGGTGTCAATGGTATTTTTAAGTGTTGCCATCTCCAAATGTTGGCTCTTTGTGTTAAAGATGCCTGACCTGCACCCCAGATATTGTGCATATGTGTCAATCTTTCCACTCACCTATTTACTTTCTGCACACTCCAGAAATTTAAAAACTTACCAAGAATAGAAGTTTGGGGCTGGAGAGAACAGTCCGGCACTAAAGTGCTTGCTGTGTAAGTGTGAGACCCAAGTTTATATCCCCAGCACCCATATAAAAAGACAGACACAGAGGCTCAAATCTGTGACCCTAACATTGGGAGAGCAGAGACAGGCAGAGCCCTGAAGTTCTCTGGCCAGACAGTTTATTCCTGCAGCAAGTACTGGTTCAGTGAGGGAGCCTGTCTCTAAAATAAGGCAAAAAGGGACTGGGGAATACACCCAGTATCTACCAGCCTCTCATCTCCACATGCAACATGCATGCACACACAACAAACACAAATATAGATATACAATGCACACACAACAACAATGCATGAAAAAGAGTAGAAAAAGGGCAGAAATAATGTATTCAGACCAAGTTACAAATCTAGCACAGTTTCCTGTCTAATTACCTCAATGCTACAAGTCTGTTATTACACAGGTTAAAAAAAAAAAAAAGCTGCACAACCTATGTGAAGCAGGCCTAAAGCATGCCTTTGCCTTCAGATGTGATTGTGATGAGAACTCACACAGGCTGATAATCAAACTGAAGGCCAGTCTAAGACATTCTCTTCAAATCTGTCATAAGATGAATACTCTCTATGCTACCAAATATTCTCTAATACTAATGAACCCTCAATGATAATTTATTAGCCTGGCTTCCAACATAAAACCAAAATGGATTCCCTTGAGTATGACACATCCTTTTTCTTTTTTTCTTTTCTTTTTTCTTTCTTCTTTTTTTTGGTAAAGGAGCATAATGTCAGAAAAATAAAATAAAATTTTCATGCCATTAACAACAGCAACAAAAATCACAAAGATAGGAGAAAAGGAGAAAAAGATGATTTTTTTCAAATGTCCCATCATTTTTCTGGTGATATCTTACATAAAAGTGTGTTTTACTTTCAAGAGAACCTGACATTTTCCTCTGATACCTAGAGGCAGTAGGTATGTACATGGTATACAAACACACATGAAGCAAAACACCTGTAAGAACAAAGCATGCATGGGTCGGGGCATACATTGTGTGTGTGTGTGTGTGTGTGTGTGTGTGTGTGTGTGTGGTGTCACTTGTATATAGATATGTGTCTGTGGGAGTCAAAAGAGAGTATCAGATCTTATGAAGCTGTAGTTAAAGACATCTGTGAAGCACCTGTTATAAATGCTGGACGCTGAACTCCGGTCCTCTCCAGAAGCAAAAATCACTCGTAACTACATAGCCATCTCTCCAGTCCCAGAAAAGAAATTCTAAAAGCAGCTTGTACGCTGATATGAACATCTTTGTGATTTTTACTTAATTAGACATTGTCTAAATTGCTTTATTTCTAATATTACACAAATATTTATTCTGCGATGTCAGTAGACTATTGTCCCTTTGATATAATACTTCATATTGTGCTGGTCAGGAATTTACATTGATATCAGATAACTTAAATAGCACAACACAATGAAAGAAAAGGCCAAGCGGGAAGCACAACATAGATAATATTTTCAAGCACAGCTTTTTCTCTGGCACAGGAAACTGGTCGTTTCCCGAATTCAAAGTGCAGAACACTATTCCTGTTCAAGTCGTTATTCAAGAATCCAGTTCCCATGAAGAGGAAATGTTAGCAGTGGGGGAAGGAAAACAACCCAAAGAAAGGAGTCAGGATCACAAGCAGAAGCCCTGCCCCTCCTTGGCACCCATGTCCTCTCTTTTCTCACCCTGTCATCTAACTTAGTGCTCGATCTTATGAGGGACAAGAAAGAAAACGTTATCTTTATAAGAGACTTTTTGTTCAACTAATAGAAAGATTTCTTTTTTAATCTTGAGATTTATGTACCTTGCCTACAAGTTTTTTTAAATTATTAATTTACTTTATATCCCAATTGCAGCTTCTCCTCCCTCCTCTCCTCCCAGTCCCTCTCTCTCACAGCCCCCATCAACCCCCCTCTTTTTCTCCTCAAAAAAAATGGGAGACCTCTCATGAATATCAACCAGCCTTGGCATATCAAGTTGCCATAAGAGTAGGTGCATCTTCTACTGTTGAGGCTACAGGAGGAAGCACGCATGGGATGTACCTAGGCCTTCTCCACACATGGAACAGTTGTGCAGCTGAGTCTTCATGGGGGACTCCTAACTGTCTCAGACTCCATTGCCTGCCTTTGGATCCCTTTCCCCTTACTGGGCTGTCCCAGCGGCCCAAGTTTTATACCTACAAAATAGAGAGCCTAACCTGGCCCTTTCCTTAAAGCTAACTATGACAGCTGGCCACCCACATCCTGGGAGCCTTACAGTGCACAGGTCTGTACCCACTGCTCCTTCTGACTTACTGTGTCCCCATGTCCCCTTTCCTCTTTTCTTAGAACCCAGCATTGTCTTCACCCTCTTCAGTCACTGTACCAGCTGCTCCCTAGTTTATAATGGCATATTTCCTTTTCTTTCAAACTCTGATATCTCTCTTCCTGAAAGCTGAAATGGATCAAAATCAAAATGACTAAGGTTGGACCAGTTTAAAGGCAAACATCACAACACAGAGATGACCTGAAAACAGCCCAACAATTTAAGAATCTAGTATCTGAAAGGAAGCATTTCTAATCAGTGGAGGAAGAATGCCAGGTATTGGGACAACAGGCTGCCACTGTCTGCTTCAAACAAACTCTCCCAATTACCAGATAAGCAACTTTATCACCTGAGGCAGACGGCCATACTTGTGAAATGAAACTCTTAACAGTCTCTGTAAATTTGGGCTTCTCGAGGGAAAAAAAATCATATATTATATATATGAGGGAGCGAGCTAATCATATTCAAGATATATCTCCATCACAGTCCCTTCCCACCACCCCTCCCAGCCCCACCTTGCCACCCTCTCTAAATGCACTTAAGAGGTATGACTTTCATTATTTGTGTTAATAATAACAGTCTCTGAAGGAGGACCTTCAAGAAAGAAAACGAGCTAATTGTGAGAAGACAGACTTATAATCTCAGCTCTTGAGAATAGAAAAATCAAGAGGTCAAGGTCATCCCTTGACCTTGGCTACATAGTGAGGTGGAGGCCAGCCTGGGTTACATGAGACCATGTCCCCAAAACAAAACAAACTAACAAACATAAAGAGGAAGGAGAGGAGAAGCAGGAGAAAAAGGAGGAGAAGGACAAATCAAAATCATCGAATCACCATGACAACCACTTGTAATGCCAGAATTGAGAGATGAAGGCAAAACAATGGCAAGTTGGTGGTGGCCAGTCTGGGCAGTGCAGTGAGAAGAGGGAAGCTGTCTGCTATATCACACAGTGCATTATGGTCTGCAGCATCAATAACCGGCTAAGGAGAAACAGGTATTATGTGTGCATATAAATACACAAAACTTTAAAAAATTTTCCAATATAGTCATAATCTTTCTCCATAATTTGTCTTGTAACCCCATTTGAACAACCTGTAGTAATACAGTGTTGCTTATACATCTTAAAAATATGAGAAAGGGGCTGACTAAGAACTGAAAATTGGGGGCAATAATTATCACCAACAATCCTATTGTTTCAAAAATGGAGAAAATAAAATATGAAATACCAGAAATTCTCCTTCATATCTCATGAATAAAATAGGAGGCAGCAAAATGTTACTAATGAGTTCATGGATTTGGCTTGCAGGCCTGCCAACAACTGAATATTCCTGGGGCAAGTCAAGCGTAGGTAAACAAGAAAGTTCTTCTCCCTAGTATGGAAAACAACCTATGAAAACTAAAGAATGTTTTATGTATTTGTTTTATGCTTGTGTTTTATTCAATAGCAAAAAAAAAAGAGAAAAATCAAATGTCTGGTTTGTAGTTTATCTATGAATTTCATTAATAACCACAAAGACACAATAGGCTTCCACAATGAGTACAAAAGAACAAACATTTCCCAGGATACCTATTGTCTTCACTGCTGCCAGAAAAGCCAGGATCTCTGGCAAGGTGCTGCCTGAGAGATGTTGAGGACCTAAAGGAATGAGGCACAGGAATGTCTGTCAAGGACCAATGGACAAAGGCACCGGCCGCTGGATTGGATGAAGCATAGGGATGTGCAGACACCAAGGAAGGGCAGGGCATATTAGGCTCAACCTTCCTAGGGTCAGAAGACCTCAGGTGGAGGTTAAAACAGAAACCAAATTACGCTCAGTGTCTAAATCTGATTTCAACAATGTCAACATCCCTACCTTACCTTAGAAAAGAACCTAAAAGTTCACGATTTTCCTAGATTATAGCAGAAATCTGAGCCAACCTGACTGGTTGAACTGACTTTTCTCCTCTCTAAATGAAAATCATGGAACATTAAATAACTTTATATTTCTGTAGGAGAATATTGTTTACAGAAGAAGGTCTTCCAGAAATCCCTCCCTCTCACCCTAACTACAGCACATAAGTTAAGATGACCACATTACAGAACCCAGTACCACCAAGCACCCACTTCAGTTACTGAGTTAGCTGTTGTTACAGGGCTGACTAAGGTTCTCCTGGGCACCACACTAACCCTAGTTCCACTCAGGAAAGGTGTCTCCTCCCACCGCTATGATCTTTGGTCATCTGAAGCCACTTTCTCATTGAATTTAAGACCTGATGCTAAAGATGAGTGTGCCATAGATCTTAAAGGAGAACCTACTATTATTCTGCAAAACGGACAGTACCTCCTAATATTATACTCAGCTGTCCCTAAATATTTATATTTATAGATGTAGGTTAGTGCTCTCAACCTTCAGCAGGGAGGCTCCCTTTTTTTTTTTTTTTTTGCAGTAGGTGGTGATTAATACAGAGACACACAATTGATAACGTGGACGGAGTAAGAGATGGTGCTGCAGTAAGCCCTACATAGTACATCTGTATCAGCCCTACCTTCAAAGCTCAGAAATCTTTTCAGAAGAGAAGGTAGAAAGAGATAGTGCAAGACTGCTGAGAAACAGTGTGTCCTAGACACAACAAGGCCATTGCACACACGAACTCAGATGGCTATGACTGCATGCACAAGACCAAGCCATCCCAAATCCTGGCACAGATGGAAGTACTCACAAAAAAAAACATTAGAGCAATTGGAACTGGTGGCTGCTAGGGGAAGGAGAGTCAGTTTTCTTCAGGAAAACGGCTCCTGATTGACTGCCAGTGCTCCAAAGGATGACCTTACACCCACGCATGTGCAGGTAGCACTAAGTGGGTTCAGTGTATTTTAAAAAGACCATGTGATATTTGAAGGAACTAGTGATGAGAAAGTTATAGGAGGAGTTGGAGGGGCAGAGTGAAGAGTGGATTTGATCCAAAAACATTGAATGCATACATGAAATTCTCAATAAGTTAAAAATAAGTAAAATAATGAAAATTAAATTTGGAAAGGAAATAAAGGGTTTAGAAAGTAAAAATTATCATAAAATCTCCTTTAAAATGAACCAGTGAAATAAATAATGAGGTAATGATATTTATTTTATAAAGTGTCCATCTTCTAACAGGGTTACTTCTTCCCTGTAGAGTTAAAATGTGAATTTCTCTCACATCACTCTCCCTGCTGTCACTAGCCCACAGTTCATAATTCAAACAGCCACACAACTAAACATCATAGTCAAAGTAGAATATGCTGCACCTTGCTCAGGGCAAGAGTTTAGCAAACCGTTTGCTGTTGTGCACTGGCATTATGCATTCACACGGACTGAGGACGTCTCTCAATCTCCTCAGTGTGAGGAGCTGAACACATGTCCTGAAAGATGCTCAGCAGAAGTGCTGCTCTAGAAAGAATCAATCTACAAACATGCACACACAGTGGTGTGGTGCAGGTGTGTGACCTTGGCTTGTTTAAAAGACAGGAAAGTAGCCAGGCGGGTGTAGGAGCGCACGCCTTTAATCCCAGCGCTCGGGAGGCAGAGGCAGGTGGATCTTTGTGAGTTTGAGGCTAACCTGATCTACAAAGGGAGTCCAGGACAGTCAAGTGATAAACATATTAGAAAAAAAAAGCCAGGTATGGTGGTGCACACCTTTAATCCCAGCACTCGGGAGGCAGAGGCAGGTGGATCTCTGTGAGCTGAAGGCCAGGCCGGTTTATGGAGTGAGTCCAGGACAGCCAGGACTGTTACGAAGAGAAACCCTGTCTTGAAAAAAAAAAAGACAAAAACAAAAACAAACAACAAAAACAAAAAGACAGGAAAGTAGAAAGGAGGAGGTTATTTGGTGAGGGCAGGGTCAAGCAGAATGAAGACAAAGAGCGGGTAATGAAGGGATGAATATGATTAAATAACACATAGGCATGTATGAAAATGTCAGAATGAAAACATTTATTTTGTTTAGTTTACAAAAGGGGGAAAAATATTTGCCTAAATGAAAGTAAATAAGATTTGTAACAACCTATTTTGATCCACAGCACTGCCCAAATGAAGCCACCAAAAAAAGTGAATTAATAGATTTAAATGCTATAAAAAAAAAAACCTCATAACAATATTGCCTGGGTGTTCTCTCTCAAATGGACGTCCTCGATCTTAATGGTTCTACGTATATGAGTGGGGATGAGTGTGAGCAGAGGCTACAGAACTAGAAGATATCACAAGAGGACAAGAGGAGAACAAAAGAAGGAAGGGCAGCGGGTGGGCAACAGGACCTGTGTGACAGGAACGTAGAAAGGGAGTTACAGAGGTAGATGACGGAGGGCAAAGGAATGATGAGAAGATGCTGGGAGAAGAATCTACAAAAGCAAATCCTGTAGGAAAATGCCATAGTGAAACCTAGCACTTGGTATGCTGATACAATAACCAATTAATTATGAACAAACAAATGGTGTCTAAGTTTCCTAAGGCCACTCAGGAGAACTGGATACAAAGAAAACTGTTGGTGCACAGAGAGCTAGGTACAGGACTGAGACACCGTAGGGCAAGCAGACAGATCAGTTTGGGTTCTGTGCTGCAATACACAAAGAGGTTCTCTGGTCAGCAGCAGCAACTCCAATTACGACCCAAGTAAAATAAGTCTCCCACATATCCGAATAAGCAGGGGATACACCTTTTAAAGACGCCATTAATAAAAGCTAATATTTACCATTTACAATAGCATCAAAAACAAACTGTTATAAGTAATATAAGGAAAGAATAAAATATCTCTACAATGAAGATTAAATGCAGGTCAGAGACACCGACATGGTATAAATAATTGGAAAGGGGAGCCATGCTCATGAACTAGAAAGTCTGATATCTTTAAGATAACAGTTCTCTCAATGTTGATTGATAGATTCATTGCAAACCCAGAGAAAATAACAATAGTGTTTTGTTTTTTGTTTTTCATAAGAAACTGGTAATGGTTTGTAAGTTTCATACAAAAACAAGGGATCTAGACTGACTAAAATAAACTTTAAGAAACAATAGATAACCTACATTCCTTGATTTCAAGAACTATTCTAAAGTCACAGCAATTGAAACAAAGTAAGTATGGCCATAGAATAGGAAAATAAACCTATGGATGAAAACAGAAGTAAATCCACAGAACAAAATATCTGCCGCATATAAATAAAATTATTACTAAGGTGAACTAATGCAAGTTTTCTTTTATATGCTGTTAAATAGTAGTAAATTTTCATGTAAGATACCATAATAATTTAATATGTAATAATAATATGAGAAAACTTAAGCAGTAGAGAAATAAATACAGACATAAAGAAACAGTCCTTACCTTGAAGAGCATAGTCATAAAATACAGCCAAAGCAAGGGTCTAATATCAGAAATAACAATTTTAGGAACAGGCATAGAATTCCTAAACAGAATACCCACCTTGAAATGCATATAAACCTAGAATCTCTTTAAATAATTCTTTCATTACTACAATAATTATGAAAACATTGTGAAGTTTGATTCTAACCATAACCAGAGGATGGTTTCAAATGGTTCCAGTTCTGAGATAAAGTTCCCAATCTTCAAGAGCCTGTTTTTCCCCCCAAGTAGATACTGTAATGTGTATCACTAGGATTTCCTGCTGGACTGTATGGTCAACTGAAGTGTTCCCTTAGCAGTAACTACTTTATACTTTCCCTGTCTTAGTCCAGTGCCATGTTTGGCCCTCTTTCGCCTCAGAGGAATAAAGTTTGATTCCTCCAACAAGAAGACAGCCCCTATTATATTCAGATGAACAACCCACAGCAAAGGAATCTGAGCCAAGGAAAGTGCACATATGGAAAATGAGCTCTTACATGATTCCAAGTCAAAATGCCAGCATTCAAACCCTATAGTTATGCCGCCATTAACGACACTTCGCAAAGAGACACACTGTGTTCTTTATAAGAATGCTGAAGGCATTCCAGCCTACATTGAAAGCCGAAAGAGACCCGTGTCCCACAAATTGCTTTTACCATTCTTTGGGAAGAAATGGTTTTGTAAAAGTTAGAATATCTGATCAAGCCACAGGTTAAGCAATTCCCCCATAAAATGACAAAATGCTGTTTTTCCAAGTTTTACAGTGCTTCTCATCTTAACTGCCTATTAAATGAATAAGTACTGAAGAAGCCTAAATCATGTTTCTCATCTGAGACTCACACACACAAATTGGAAACCCACCCATGAAAATAGAGCAAATCCAGGATGCTAACTTTATCTGCATTGCACCCAAGACACTGACTTTATCTTGACAACTGTTTATTACATCATTCTGCCATCATCATTGCTGGACCACACCATAACAACTACTCTGTATCTAACCTTCAGACCAACACATCACCCAACACTTCCACATTAGCTCTCCCTCCTCCCACCCCACCCCAACTTCCAAACAAACATCAGTACACACACGCTCCAGACAAGGTAAAAATAAAGACCAAGTGAGGACAAAGACATTTTGTCAATGGCTAAGAGTAGCCACCCTTCAGAGCTCCCTGACTGCTTGTGTGTCTCCTCAGAGCCTCTGCCTTGGTCAAAGCCCTCTTCAGAAAGAGGGAAAAACATTATAATTTACAAGGCAGGCTAAGTGGCCTCCTTGTTTTTAAAAAGTTAAACATTCATGTTTCAAATTTCAGTCTTTTTAGTTTATACCTTAGAAGAGTAGGGGTCCTGGCTTTATCAGTTATTGCACTGCTTCCTAGGAATACTTACTAATGTTTGGTGCCAGTGACCCTCTGTGACAGTCCCCAGCGCTAAGAGCAGGTTTGCTCAATTCTGATTTCTACCTGGTGTCAGAAGTCACATGGAGCATTTGAACACAGCCATCAGGCATGCTTGGGTTAAATTCTATCATTTCCTTAGTTGTGAACCATGGTACATTACCTTCCTTCTTCTTTGTATTCTTTTCTTATAAACTTATAATAATTGTGGCTACATCAGAGAGTTTCTGAGAAAATGAACATGGTTCTAATATCTACCAAATAGCCAGTTTCCTCCAGAAATAAACCTATAGTAAGGAAAGCAAAGACAGAGGTGGAGTTAGATGCCATTCCCTGTACTGGCTGGCACTGAGCAGACAGTAACCTAGGGGAGACGGCAGCTTTAGGCCAGGGTGGAAGCCTTAGGTCCCAGGAGAGCCTCAGCAGAGGTCAACTTTGTGCTGAGACCATGGGGTACCATATGAGCTATGATTCTCCTCTAAAACCAACAATGATTGTTATTCCTGGATGAAGAGGTTTAACTAGACCACCCATAGAAGGTTTAAAATCAAAACAATTCATAGGGCCCATCCCAGTTAGAATTTATGGGAATGGAGTTTGTTTGTTTGTTTCCTGTTATTTTGTTTGTTGTTGCTATTTGTTGCTTTTTGTTTTGTTTTGTTTCTTTTATTAACCTCCAGTGAGTCTCATTTATAGGCTTGAGAACCACTCAGATACAGCCAGGGAGCAACCAAGTAATATGAGCAGTCTGTAAATTCACTGTAAAATTTCACATTTGCAGATAAGCAGCTTAAGAAGCTTAATCCCAAAATTTATAGTCCATCTAGCAGGAAACACTCAGTTTATAAACATGCCGGCATCTTGATCATATCTGCTGTATATTTAGGAAACATGGAGAAGATTGTTTATGGAATGTGGGATTTCTTAATGTTGATCCCCACAAAAGATCCTGAAGTGAATTTCACCACTTAGGTATAGTAACTTTAAACCCAACCATGTCCTGAATTTAACTATGCTACGTGGGGTGATAAGGCAACAACAGACAAAGCTGTTTGCACTTAATACTGAGGCAAAGTCTTTTTTTAATTTAAAAATGGTAAAGTTACCCTGAAAGGCAGAGCAGTATTATTTTAAAAGCACTAACGTGTGGGTTGATCTGATCTCCGAACTAACTTGACTAATGATCTGATCTCACCATCTCAAGTACTCAGTAAGCTCTCTAGAATGCTTGTAGCAAAACCACCCGTCTTCCAAATGATTTTAAGTTTAATAAGACAAAATATTATCATTCTTTAATAATCTGTTATTTCCTTTACTCATGGGTAGATTATTTACATTCCTTGAGATTTTGAGAAAACAGCTCTTTAAGGAAATCTAATACTCTTTCAGAGCACTAAATTAGAACTCATTGTATTTAAATGTAAATCTATTATATGCTCTCCTTACCTTGGCATGGCTGCTTTTAATCGAGTATACGCTTTCTTTTCTTGTCATAGCTATATCTTATTCTCCTAAATCATAAGTTGCATATTCATCTGTCCATAGAGCAGGCTGATCACAGAGGCAGAGTTGGACTTCTGAGCAAAGCTAACAAAATGGTGACTGATGAATGTGACTCACAGACATTCTTGCTTGCTTTGCTCTCAAAATATTCAGAAACTCAAGTTCAAACCCTGAATTCTAACTAATTTTGAAAAGGGATTTTAGGGACACTGGGTCTATGCTACTACCTCTTAGTAATTGCTGGGTGGAGTTCTGTCTCCATCACAGGGAAGGCAAAAAAGCGACCCGAACATGTACAAGAGAGCAACGCCATTGCAAGGCTTCAGTGCACACTCAAGCTGTGCTGCTTCTCGTAGCAAGTAATCCCAAACCGCACTCCACTCTCTCTGAATCTCAGTTCCCATTCATGAGAGAGACTAATGGTGCTACTGAAAGACCCAGGGGAGGGAAGTTTCTCACCCCATGCTCAGGATATCACAGCTGCCCCAAAACTCACAAGAGACCATCTTGATGCAATCGCAAGAGGTTTATTTCGGAGGGGGAAGGGGGGGGCTCAGTGCACTGAGGGCGCCACTCGTATCCCACGCAGGGATAGGAGCCTCAACCTTGATTTGGGGGAGAATGGAGTATTTTATAGGGGAGCACCACAGATTAAGGGGGTGGGGGAAATCACAGGTGGAAAGTACCAGCCCAGCCCATTGTTTACCACAACCCAAGGGGGAGGGGAAATACAGGTGGAATGTACCAGCCCATTAGTTAGTCAGCAGGAAACATCCTACATCTGTTTTTCTCAGGAATGAATCTAATCTTGTTTTGTTATCTACTTTGTGGTCAGCCAGTTCCTGAAACCCTGGGGGCCCGTGGCCCGATTGACCTTCATTCTTGGTTCCACCCTTTTTATGGTCAGCTAAGTTCCTGGGACCTGGCAGCTGGCCTGGCTCTACTGCCGACTTAGGGGGTCTCTTAATAATTTTCATTCCCTTCACTACCTTCTGGGATGGCAGTAGGTATTAAAATAATTTAATAAGCAATACACCTCATCCTGTGTCTTGCAAACCACAGCATTTCCATCTGGCAGCCCAAAATGGATAGTGGAAAACATGGTCTTAGTTGGGTTTCTGTCACCATAAAGGGGCTTTGGGGAGGAAAGGGTTTATTTCCCCTTACACTTATAGTCCATTACTAGGAACCCAGGGAAGGAGCTCAAGGAAAGAATCAGAAGGCAGGAACCATGGACTACGAATACCTCCCTCACCAATCATTAATCAAAAAACTGCCCCAGAGATTACCCACAGGCCAGTTTGATGGAGGTGATCAGCTGAGATTCCTACTTCCCAGCTACATGTAGTTAGTACCAAGTTGACAAAAACTAACGGGCACAGTCGCCTTTCCCCCAATTTTCCTGTCTCAAGCCAAAAGAAACATCAAAATGACCCTTTCCCTCAAAATTTTTGCCAACGAAATGAAATTAACCTTGACCTTTCATCTGCCAAGTGGTATCTGGCCCAAGATCTATCTACCACTCCACATGACTTCCTACCCGCAAAGGTTCCAAAAGGCTTCCATCAGAGCTGTGTGCCCTGCTGGAAACCTCATGGTCCTGACAACAATATTAGAGAACACCATCCTGGGTAGGTGGCTCTGGTGGGTACCAATGTTTAACAGCATGGATGAATCAACCCTACATAGATAAACAACTCCCCCAAGGGCCATCGAGAACAATCAAATGTATCCCTAAAATCATCCTCACACCTGAAAGTCTGTTTGGTCATTCAGAAAAAAAGATTCACTGTCCTAAATCCCTTTGGCATCCCAAACTCAACATCCCCCTGGGGGAATATTCACTCTGGCTTTCCAATTCACCAGCTGCTCTCTAACTGTGAATTTTGACATTTTAGTGCAGATGGGTCTTTTCCATCTTTGACAATAATAAAGTAAATAAACCAAGCTTCATTATTGGTGCCCAAGTCCACTGGCACACAGATTAACTGCTCTGACATTGATACTTAGATCCAAAGACAAATACCTGATCATTATTCAATCATATTTTTTTAAAGAAAATTTGGGTATGATCTATTAGCATCAATATTAACTATAATCTAAACATAGCCTGAGTTAAGATGAAATCTTGGCCCATACAGTGGATTAAGATTTATAACGCTTTATCACAAAACTAGAAATGATCCTTAAATAAGGGAAAAAAATCAAAATGTCCAAGAATATTTCTTGTCCAAAATTATTTTATTATCATCCCTCTAAATTGCAATCTGTTAATTAGCTTGACAGGAAAGCCTACCAAATGCTGGTGAGTGTTTACAATGCTACCGGGCTTGGCTTTAAAAACAGGTCATGATTAGGGAATGGACAGGAAAAGCATGCTTCAAACATCCACAGGCGTTTTGCTCTGCCTGGCAACTGGCGGGAACTTGGTGTGTTTTGTCTGCTTCTGTGTCATGTAGCTGTAGTTACTGGAACAATATGGTCACAACAAAAGGAAATGCCTGTGTATTCCTGCACAGCCCAAGTGTCTCAGTAGGGGGATCTGTGTCACACACAAATGAGTTTCTGTCTCATTACACTGCAAAGGGCAAGGCAGTAAGGACCTCCCCTCCTCTCCACCCTCTGTTTCCTCTTCACCCCACATGACAGCTAGGGACCTTCACTATTTCCTCTTTGGGAAGGCTGGGAATTGGCTCTTTTTATGAAATGAACATGACCCAGAAAAGCATTC
This sequence comes from Lophiomys imhausi, assembly GCA_907164525.1. Lineage (NCBI taxonomy): Eukaryota > Metazoa > Chordata > Mammalia > Rodentia > Muridae > Lophiomys > Lophiomys imhausi. Next base: position 1,053,063 of record CAJQZJ010004753.1, read on the forward strand.
AGCACGCTCAGGCTGTGCACTTGAAAGAGTCCTCAGCTGGACTTCCCATCACTCAGAGTTTGAGCACTTATTTACTGAAGTACAGCTTGAACCAGCAGATACATGGTCCTCTGAGCTAATGCTAACACATTTTTGGCATCAACTCACCACAACTCCTGGCTTGTACTTCTACATAGGAAGTCAGAGATATTCACTTCCTATAAACTACCAGAAGTCCTTGAATAAATGAATGATTCCCAGTTGGCACATTCTGATCAACTCTCTCTCTCTCTCTCTCTCTCTCTCTCTCTCTCTCTCTCACACACACACACACACACACACACACACACACACACAGATTAAGAGAGAGAGCACAATGCTTATCTGCATGCCTAGAAATAGAGTTGTGTTCTGGGTTTGAACTGATTCAATTAACTATAAAGTGCTTTACTGTTCAATTAAAAAAGTGCTGTTCAACAATTATATATATATATGTGTGTGTATATATATATATATCTACACATATATATATATATATATATCACACATTAAGCTAATTTCCCAGAATGAAAATGAAGAATAAATGACAGCCTTTGTGTGCATGAATTTATCAGCCAGTAGACACAATGATACATATAGAAACACTGCCATTGAAATGTGTCACAGGTGCATTTCTATTTGGGGTCAGAAGCAGGATTAAAGGTGTGCACCACCATGCCTGGCTCCAAACTTAAAATTTTAGCAGTAGTATTTCTATTGAAAAGAAATACCACTCTGTGGCCTGTGTAAAGTATCTCCCCTGCAGATATCTTTCAATAATATCTAAAACGATTTGGGAGAAAGGATAAAAATTATAGTTCAATAATGTGGTTTTATGCAATCAAACAAAGTTTGTGCTCCTAACTTACCTAAACATATTCATTCCAACAAATTTCCACCAACAGCACTAAGAGAAGGCAATGCCCTGTTAAGATTAAACTTCCCAATGAGAAATATGAATGTGACTGAGGGAGCAAATAGGTGTTATCAGTAACAACAATGATCTAAAGGAAAACAATTCTATTCCATTATGAGTGTGAGAATAAAACAGTGCATTAAGTAGGTAGCATTTTAAGTTGGTTTAGTGAGGATGTGGGCAAGATGGAAGAGATGCAAATATAAAAACGTGGCCACCCATTCTTCCACATAAAAATGTAAGGCTACCTATGTGTTTGTCAGCTCCGAGTGTCTTTCCCAAAGGTGCCGCACGTCTTTTCAACTATTTCTCTGTGAAGAGTAAAGGTTCTAATATTTATCAATATTTTTTTAGGAAGTGGCCCTACCCTTTCTCTCTGTCACTACCTGGGGGAAAGTATGGTATTGTAGTGAAAACAAATTTTTTTTTTTGTTTTTTTTTTTTTTTTCGAGACAGGGTTTCTCTGAATATCTCTGGCTGTCCTGGACTCGCTTTGTAGACCAGGCTGGCCTCGAACTCACAAAGATCCGCCTGCCTCTGCCTCCCAAGTGCTGGGATTAAAGGCGTGCGCCACCACCGCCCGGCTGAAAACAAATGTTTTGTGAAGTATTTTTAAAACATTAAAATATGACAAGCTTAATTAAACATCCACTACATGGCAAATCCACTTAAATCCTATGGAAGGGACTGGAGAAATTTGCAATGGCTAAGAGAACTTCCTGCTCTTTCAGAGGACCAGCGTTTGGTGCCTAGTCACCAACACTGGGGAACCCAAAACCGTCTAACTGCAGCTGCAGGGACATCCAGTGCCTATGGCCTCCAAGAGCACTCCTACCCACACATATACACACAAATAAGAAAAACAGGTCTTTTAAAAAGTAAACAACAAAGCGTTCCTGTGTGGTAAGCATTGTTATAATTATTATTCAGAGTTTAAATGGGAGAAAGAAGGAAAGAGACGTTATTTGACTTTCCCTAAGTTATTCAGTCCACAAACGCCTTAGCTCGTCTCAAGTTATTTAACCCCTACTGTTCACTGATAAATAGACCCCCCCCCCTTATTGTTAATGCTTACCAAAATCGTTGAAGCATATGATGGGTACAGAAGATGCAGCTGAGGTGGGAATAAACACTCAATCCAATCTCTAGGAGCTGTGGTTATTATAGAAGCATAGAATTTAGCAACCAAGTCACCCCTCGCCCATAAAACCTCTCAGTACAGGGCACTCACTACTCGGGCCCCCGGGGTTCCTGGTTTCAGGACTCCTAAGTCCATGCAGCTGAGACCTTGTGCTTCCTCCAGATCTTAAGGAGCAAGACTGTACTTTACATTTCCAGAGATCTAGTGAAAGATCAAGATCACATGAATGCCAACTTGAGTGAGACCTTCCCAGCTGACCACTCCTCTGTGAAGATGGCCTCTGTCTGTCACTGGACTTTGAGACACAGGAGCTCATCATAGTAGAGGTAGGTGTGCATTCACTGTTGCTTGGTTTATTATTCACAAAGAAAAAACATCTGAAAGGAATGCTTCCGTTCTCATCTCATCTCAGAAGGATCCCTCCCTGTGTAGACTTGTGATTTATTTAGAGGCACTTTTCTCCTCTCTAGACAATTCTTGTCCTGGTCACTTGTCTGGTTGCTGTAACTCAACCATGGCATAAACAGTCTCTGTTCCATTAGGCTTTGCCTGCAATATCGTTCCCAGACTTTTTGGTGCCCTTATTACCTACCTACCACTGGCTGTTAGGAGACAGCATCCAGAACTAAATGGGGTGTCTTGACTGAAGGCAGAGGAGCCCCGACACATCTTGTTACAGGGACCCTCATGAGACAATCTGATCAATTTACAACACTGTCCCCTTAGATTAGACATTATTGTACAACACTCCATGTCTTTTCACAGGGACTGTGAATGAGAGAATTCACAACTTGTGCCTTTAAATTTCAAGTTCTTTTTTTTCTTTTATTTCTTTTTTTTCCTCCTTGGCAGAAAGGGGTGTAGTGAGATGGGGTCTTACTTTATGATCATGACTCACCTGGAATTTACTACACAGACCAAGCTAGACCCAAACTTGTGGCAATCTTCCTGGCTCTATCTCTTGAGTTCTGGGAATATAAATATGCTCCCCACACTTGGTTTACTTTATTTTCAAGCTGTTGTACCTAACTAACCAAAATCAAGTTTGTCTTTTGATACCATGACCTACGATTTTAACAGTTTGCACATCTCTCCTTTATGATTTCACCCAGAACAGGAATAAAGAGAAACACATAAGGAAAACCAGGCCTAGTGACCCTGTGGAGAGATAGAGACGATTTCTTCCAGTTTTTGTTTGCATTTCACCTAGGGCATATCTGTTTTAGCTTGGCTTACTGGTCTGATATTCTTTTTCAGATTTGCTTATTTTTATGTGTGTGAGTATTTTGCCTACATATATGTATGTGCATCATGTGCAAGCCTGATGCCCTTAGAAGCCAGAAGAGGGTATCAGATAGCCAGGAACTGGAATTAAAGATGGTTGTGAAGCACCACATGGGTTCTTAAAACAGAACCCAGGTCCTCTGCAAAAGTTGGTCTTATTGCTGGTCTTATTGCTCTTAGAGCATGCTGGTTTGGGGGTTTTGTTTGGTTTGGCATTTTTGAGTTTGTTGTTATTGCTTGTTTTATGGTTTGGCTATTGGGATTTTTGTTATTTTTGTTGTTCCTATTCCCCTCTTCCTTAGAATATCCAACTTCATTGTTATGCCAAAGTCTAGCATTCCTTCAATTCTTGCCTATTCCTTAAAAGAGTTAGTTTCTGTATTAGTATAACATCCTCCATTCTCAGCTGTAGTCACTCCCACGTGTGCTTTTGTGTCTCACTATTCCTTAAATTCCTACACTTATTTTAAATCTCAATTCAATTTTATTTACTCTACAAAACTTCCTAGACCCTCAAACGCAGAATGAACTATCCTGACTTTGTCCATACATTTGGAAGATAACATAATAAGTATCTGTCACATATCAGCTACTTCTAGTAAACTGCAGTATCTTCCAGGAAAAAAGCGCTGTCTACTCTGGACACCCCAGAGTGCTGTTCACCCCATGGAAAAGTCTCAATAACTGTATTAGGTAAATATGTGAGTGGAAATGCATGACATCTCATACTACTATTTTAAAAACACACTAGCAATCAAAGGGGATCAAGCCACACAGAACATTCATGGCATTTGTTTGTTTGTAAGCAGACATATTTTAAGCCTGGTTTATGGAAAGACCCTTTAGTCTTTTTTATGTATCCTGATTTTTCACAGTTAATGATCACAAACACAAGCCATGAGCTTTAAGCACATCTGCTGTTGATTTAAATCTCCTTGTCATTCATTTCTTGGGGACCAAAACTACACATCACCAAAAATAAAAGAAGGAAAGGGTGGGCAATGTGGAGTCAATCTTTTCCATATGGTTTGTAAGAAGGTGTGTAGGGAATGAAAATAATCAAACCTGGCTCGTGTGAAACATTTATGTTATCCCAACAGTTTTTAGAAGAAACAGTACAAATATCACACACACACACAAAGAAGAACAAAGAAAATTCCTCAAGTTAATTACATGTGAAGACACAAGTGTAATGTTAGTAGACATTAATTTTCCTTGAAGTAAATTATACAAGGTAACTTTAAACATATGCCTCATCCAAGTAGAGAATATGTGCTCCAGACTATTCTATTACACATACTGATGTGCCTTATTAGTTGTAACCTACCAAGTGACTCACTAAAGCATAAAGCTCTCAACTATAGTCATCTAGAACATAGAAACGTCAATGGTTATTAGAGCCTTTTCTTTTATCATTATAGAAAACAAAATGATTTTCTTTCTCACGCTATTTGCAAAACAAAAGTTAAAAAAAAAACAATAGCTATGAGGAGATGAAATGTTTCCAATAAGCTGTTATTAATTTAGAAAGCACGTTTAATTAAAAGGACATTACCTCTTTTTTCCTCTGGACTTAAAGACTGAAACATAAATCCCACATTGAATTCAGAACTTTTGGAGGGAGCCAGGCCTTAGAACTTCTAAAGGACCATTCAAAATCTACGTCTTAAATAGCCACACTTTACACTATGAAGTCTGCTAATTGGGCAACAGATCAGAATGAGACCATCTGCAAGTTAGAGACTAAACTCTAGGCTGGTTTATAGATGACTTATAGAAATAAAAAGAAACAAATGCAGAGGAACCATGAAGCTGTTCAGAGCCCTGCAACGGACTTGTGCAAATGTTTACCAAATACTAAGAATGTTAGTAGCAAAACAGTCAGCAACTTAGTCAAATGGTCACCAGCGACTGGGTGGCCAAGTAAGTCTGCATTTATAAGCGGTAGCAATGAAGATGCTTCCATTTGTTTGTTTGTTTGGGGGGGTTGTTTGTTTTTAATTTTTTTGTTTTTTTAATGTTTATTTATTACTTCAAGTTGCATCTCCATCATAGTGCCCTCTTTCCACCCCTCCCAGTCCACCCTCCCACACTCCTCCCTCTCCCACCCATCCCACTCCTCTGACGTGGAGTGTCCCTACATATCAGCCCCTCTCAGTTCAACAGTCATATGAGAGCTAAGAGCTTCCTCTTGCACTGGGGGCCCACACGGTAGCACCCCTAGGGCAAATTGTCCCATTGATAGGTAACAAAGCCTATGTTCCTGATCTTTTTGGGATGTTTTGACTAGCTACATTCAATATTATTAATAAATGTTAAAGGGTCTACTGCCATACCACCCTGAACACGCCTGATCTTGTCTGATCTCTGAAGCTAAGCAGGGTCAGGCCTGGTTAGTACTTGGAAGGGAGACTGCCTGGGAATACCAGATGCTGTAGTATTTTAAAAATAAATAAATTAAATAAATGTTAAAGGATAAATGAAAACAAGAGTGTAATAGTCTGGAAGTATAGCTCAGTTGTAGAATGCTCCTTCGCATGTACAAACCCCAGAGTTCCAACCCAGGTTGGGAACGGAAATGTTGTAGAATAGAAAAGTCTACATAAAACTCAAAGCCTGATGAAACTAATATGTTATGCAAAGGTAAAGCATTGTGACTGTTAACATTGGAGAAAGCCATCACTGTCCGAAGACATGCTCATGGCTTGTGGGATGCTAGCAGCACTCTTACCCTTGCCCTGGGCTCTGTATGTGTGCAATATAAAACTCACTGGTGCTTTCTGTATGTTATATTTCAGTTACCCACTGATGTCTTTGTTTAGTCTTCTGTAACAGAACGCCTCACACTGGGCAGCTTATTTTTCATGGTCTGGAAGCTAGAAGTCTAGAATCAGGTGCCAGCATGAACTGACTCTGGTGAGAGCCCTCCAGCAGGCTACAGGCTAATGATTTTTGCTTGTAGCATCACATAGTAGAAAGTATATGAGAGTTTTATAGGGTCCTTTATATAATCCCATTCATGACTTAATTACCTCCCAGAGGTCCAACTCTTAATATCAAGAATTTAAAATATAACAGGGGGTGTGTAAACAAATACACAGTACACAGTGCTAACAAACTATTCCTGACATTTATTTTGCTCTTGATGTGGTGCCTTGGGAATTTCAAAGTTTGATTACACATTTTCTCTCTCTGAAGTGTGATATTAGTTGAGTGACTGGAGAATCTACCCCTAAGTTGGTTCTACATCTGCATACATTACATGTCTGGCCCTTCGGTGTATCTAGTATCCTTCCACTTCCTGCCAACTCCACATGCATACCCAATGGGTTTCAAACCTCAAGCTCCCATCCCTAACCCCCCATCTCAGATGATCTCAGGTCATGCTGCTTAGGGGTGGCTGACTTCAAACTGGAGGGCTGCAAAAGCAATCTTCCAAAGACTCAGACAGAATCACGGACTTAGGAGTCTTTGCTCTGGTGCAAATTATGACACCAGTCCAGAATCAAAGAAAGGGTGCTCACATAAGGGCAGTGGGCCCACTAGGAAGACAATGGTAAAGCTCAGTAGCAACAGTTTATTAGCGCACCCCACACTGGAGGACTACGATAGGTGGGAGAAGGGGAAGAGGGTAGGAGGGTGGGACTGGGAGGGGTGGAGGGAGGAGACTGTGCTGGAGATGCAACTTGAAGTAATAAATAAACATTAAAAAGAAATGGAATCAAAAGCTTAAGTTAAAAGGATGGGCTGAAGTCATTTCACTTAGTAGAAGAGTACTTGCCCGTTAGTCCAAGGCCCTAAACTTATAGGAAATCTCCAGGACTGTTGGGGAATGGTTTTATGCAGTATGATTTCTGTGGCCAGAGATCTGGTTGTAGTCTGGATGTGGGCAATGTCTTTATTACTGAAGCAGCTCCTGTCTCAATGGCATGGAAAAATTGTTCTCCATCATCTCTGATTGGTTAATAAAGAACTGCTCAGCCTATATCGGGCAGGAGGGTTAAGGTGGGACTTGCGATTCCAGGGGGAGGTCCCAATGGAGTTCCCAGGATAGAGAGAGGGGGAAAGAGAGAGAAGGTACCCATGAGGAGGTCACCAAGAAGGAGTCATGAAGGAGTGGCCATGAGGACACAGATGGAGCAGGAGCAGCCAGGGCAACAGTACTTGGCAGGTAACAGGGCACGTGGCTGGGAAGCAGACTAGACTGGCACAGTTGGGTTAGAATAGATGAGTATCTGCCCAGCTGTAGTGTTTAAAGATTAAATAAATCTAACAGATATCTGTCTCATCATTTGGGAGCAAGAGCTGATGTAGAAGACCCCTACAATTTATTTCTACATAGGGCTACAAGGAAAGTTACAAATATGTGAGAAAGAGTTCAGATGCTGCTTGGGCAAGTGCCTGCTGCTGAATTCCTAATAAATTCCAAATATGCAAAAGGAAGGTGATAAAGTTATAAAGATGCAATTGCATGTTAAAATATAATGGACGAGTACTCTTTACCTCCATGCTAACTATTCATATTAGCACCCATGTAATTGCTTGACTCTGTGAGTCTCATTTTTTTCCGAACTTGGTTTAGAAAGTGATTGTTATGCACTTTGAAAGGTAGGAGGTAGCTTCTCCTTGCTTTGCTTCTGAAACATGCCTGATCATGATTCTACAGTCCCCACGGGCTCTGCAGTAAGGATTCATTATAGGGAATAAAAGTGTGAAAATCCACATAGCTCCTGCCTACAGGTCCCTGTAGAAAAAATACAATGAGCAAAACACAAGCACAGAACAATACAGGCCGTACACAGGTACCATCAACCAGACCTACTGGTTCTTTAGTCTAGAATGTCTCCAGAACACTGGGAAGCTTCCATGAGAAAGTCTGAGTCATGGGAACTGTGATAGTGCCTGCAGCAAAGTGGGGTTGAAGTAAATGTTGCCAATTCCTTAGAAGAACTCAACTTGGGGCTGGAGAGATGGCTCAGAAGTAAGAGCACTGACTGCTTTTCCAAAGGACCCGGTTCAAATGCCAGCACCCACATGGCAGTTTAGAACTGTCTGGAATGGCTAGGCATGGTGCCCTCCTTTAATCCCAGCACTCGGGAGGCAGAAGCATGCGGATCTCTGTGAGTTCAAGGCCAGCCTGGTCTACGGAATGAGTTCCAGGATAGTCCGGGCTATAGAGAAACCCTGTCTCGAAAAACAAAAACAAGAAAGACAGAAAGACAGAAGGAAGGAAGGGAGGGAGGGAAGAAGGGAGGGAGGGAGGGAGGGAGGGAGGGAGGGAGGAAGGAAGGAAGGAAGGAAGGAAGGAAGGAAGGAAGGAAGGAAAAGGGAAAAAGGAAAACTCAAGTCTTTACAAATCAGGAAGGCTGGCAAGGAAGGACATAAGGCAGAAGCTATCTTTGAGTTGTGGAGCGACACACAGGCCAGGCTGAGAAAGAGGTAGAAACAGCCCTGACAGCTCAGAACTGACTGCTTGTTAGAGGAGATGGGGTATAACAGGCGTGAGAGATGGGGAGAAATTTGCCCATTATCTGCCTTAGTTTTTATAACTGTATATCAAACTGCTTATATTCTGATGTGAAAACTACAAAAATGAAAGAAGTCAATCAATGAGCTTAAAGTATAATTTTGAAAATGGCATCCTGTATCACTTCTGAGTCAGAAGAAGCACCCCGCATGAGAGCTTGCTGGAGAAAGTTAAGCAACTTCTTCTCAGTATTACTTGTGTAGAGTGAGTTCCAAACAGATTCTCAGAATTTGCATGATAAACAGTGGGAAATTTTCTCATGCTCACATTTGGCCAAACCACAGTACTGGATTCTAGCAAAATCAGTAAATATGTCAGCTCTCTTTTATTCATCCTATTGTTAGACCTTCTAGGGGAAAATTAACTCTAAAACCTAAGAAAGCTAGGATTGTCCTTATTAAGAGCAGCATTTTAGCTAAACCCTAATTGGTGTTATTGAGTGAGTGCAATACCTACTGAAATTTATTTGCAGACCAGGAACATTAACAAATTTAGAATCAGCCTCAGGAAAATGCTTTTCAAACTCCACCATGGTATATAGTTAGCTGATGACTCAGTAACCCAGGACACATGAAGCTCTGGGTTGATCTTTAAGACCAAAAAACAATTCAAAATAAAATACCACACACACACACACACACACACACACACACACACACACACACTACATGCCATCACCAACATAAACCAATAGATAGATAGATAGATAGATAGATAGATAGATAGATAGATAGATAGATAGATA